>MU107489.1:12239-23719 GCA_012274485.2 Sinapis alba
CATGATATCCATGTTTAGCCTGTTTGGACATATGTCAAGTTCTTCAAGCTTCTAACTGAACCAGAATTAATCACTATGCAAGAAGCTTGATTTGAAACCATTAATCAGTGGAGAGTCTTTAATGAAGTTGAATAAATCTCATAGGAGTTATATTGAAGAAGTTATTCCACTTTCTAATCATGATATCCATGTTTAGCCTGCTTGGACATATGGCAAGTTCTTTAAGCTTCTAGTCAAACCAGGATGAATCAAGAAGTAAGAAGCTTGATTTCGAACCATTAATCAGTGGAGAGTCTCCATGAAGTTGAAAAAATACCATAGGAGTTATGTTGAAGAAGTTATTCCACTTTCTAATCATGATATCCATGTTTAGTCTATTTGGACATATGGCAAGTTCTTCAAGCTTCTAAACAAACCAGGATCAATATGTAAGAAACTTGATTTGTAACCATTAATCAGTGAAGAGTCTTTTATGAAGTTGAATAAATCTCATAGGAGTTATGTTGAAGAAGTAATTTCACTTTCTTACATGATATCCATGTTTAGCCTCTTTGGACATATAGCAAGTTCTTCAAGCTTCTAATCAATACAGGATGAATCACTATGTAAGAAACTTGTTTTGGAACCATTAATTAGTGGAGAGTCTTTCATGAAGGTGAATAAATCTCATAGGAGTTATGTTGAAGAAGTTATTCCTCTTTCTAATCATGATATCCATGTTTAGCCTGTTTGGACATATGGCAAGTTTTTCAAGCTTCTAATCAAACAAGGATGAATCAATATGTAAGAAGCTTGATTTGTAACCATTAATCAGTGGAGAGTCTTTCATGAAGTTGAATAAATCTCATAGGAGTTATGTTGAAGAAGTTATTCCACTTTCTAATCATGATATCCATGTTTAGCATGTTTGGACATATGGCAAGTTCTTCAAGCTTCTAATCAAACCAAGATGAATCAATATGTAAGAAACTTGATTTGTAACCATTAATCAGTGGAGACTCATTCATGAAGTTGAAAAAATCTCATAGGAGTTATGTTGAAGAAGTTATTCCACTTTCTAATCAAGATATCCATGTTTAGCCTTTTTGGACATATGGCAAGTTCTTCAAGCTTCTAATCAAACCAGGATGAATCAATATATAAGAAGCTTAATTTGGAACCTTTAATCAGTGGAGAGTCTCCTTGAAGTTGAAAAAATCCCATAGGAGTTTTGTTGAAGAAGATATTCCACTTTCTAATCAAGATATCTATGTTTAGCATGTTTGTACATATGACAAATTCTTCAAGCTTCTAATGAAACCAGGATGAATCAATATGTAAGAAGCTTGATTTGGAAAAATTAATCAGTGGAAAGTATCAATGAAGTTTAAAAAATCCCATAGGCGTTATGTTGAAGAAGTTATTCCACTTTATAATCATGATATCCATGTTTCGCTTGTTTGGACATATGACAAGTTCTTCAAGCTTCTAATCAAACCAAGATAAATCAATATGTAAGAATCTTGATTTGGAACCATTAATCAGTGGAGAGTCTCCATGAAGTTGAAAAAATCCCATAGGAGTTATGTTGAAGAAGTTATTCCACTTTCTTATCATGATATCCATGTTTAGCATGTTTGGACATATGACAAGTTCTTCAAGCTTCTAATCACACCATGATGTATCAATATGTAAGAAACTTGGTTTGTAACCATTAATCAGTGGAGAGTCATTCATGAAGTTGAAAAAATCTCATAGGAGTTATGTTGAAGAAGTTATTCCACTTTCTAATCATGATATCCATGTTTAACCTGTTTATATGGCAAGTTCTTCAAGCTTCTAATCAAAAAAGGATGAATCAATATGTAAGAAGTTTTATTTGTAACCATTAATCATTGTAGAGTCTCCATGAAGTTGAATATATCTCATAGGAGTTATGTTGAAGAAGATATTCCACTTTCTAATCATGATATCCATGTTTAGCCTGTTTGGACATATGGCAAGTTCTTCAAGCTTCTAATCAAACCAAGATGAATCAATATGTAAGAAGCTTGATTTGTAACCATTAATAAGTGGAGAGTCTTTTATGAAGTTGAAAAAATCTGATAGGAGTTATGTTGAAGAAGTTATTCCATTTTCTAACCATGATATTCACGTTTAGCCTGTTTGGACATATGGCAAGTTCTTCAAGCTTCTAATAAAACCAGGATGAATCAATATATAAGAAGCTTGATTTGGAACCATTAATCAGTGGAGAGTCTCCATGAAGTTGAAAAAATCCCATAGGAGTTATGTTGAAGAAGATATTCCACTTTCTAATCAAGATATATATGTTTAGCCTGTTTGTACATATGACAAATTCTTCAAGCTTCTAATCAAACCAGGATGAATCAATATGTAAGAAACTTGATTTGGAAACATTAATCAGTGGAAAGTATCAATGAAGTTTAAAAAATCCCATAGGAGTTATGTTGAAGAAGTTATTCCACTTTATAATCATGATATCCATGTTTCGCCTGTTTGGACATATGACAAGTTCTTCAAGCTTCTAATCAAACCAAGATGAATCAATATGTAAGAATCTTGATTTGGAACCATTAATCAGTGGAGAGTCTCCATGAAGTTGAAAAAATCCCATAGGAGTTATGTTGAAGAAGTTATTCTACTTTCTAATAATGATATCCATGTTTAGTTTGAACCATTAATCAGTGGAGGGTCTCCACCATGTTAAAAAAAATCTCATAGGAGTTATGTTGAAGAAGTTATTCCACTTTCTAATCATGATATCCATGTTTAGCCTGTTTGGACATATGACAAGTTCTTCAAGCTTCTAATCAAACCAAGATGAATCAATATGTAAGAAGCTTGATTTGTAACCATTAATCAGTGTAGAGTCTTTCATGAAGTTGAAAATATCTCATAGGAGTTATGTTGAAGAAGTTATTCCACTTTCTAATCATGATATCCATGTTTAGCCTGTTTGGACATATGGCGAGTTCTTCAAGCTTCTAATCAAACCAAGATGAATCAATATGTAAGAAACTTGATTTGTAACCATTAATCAGTGGAGAGTCATTCATGAAGTTGAAAAAGTCTCATAGGAGTTATGTTGAAGAAGTTATTCCACTTTCTAATCATGATATCCATGTTTAGCCTGTTTGGACGGTGGCAAGTTCTTCAAGCTTCTAATAAAACCAGGATGAATCAATATATAAGAAGCTTGATTTGGAACCATTAATCAGTGGAGAGTCTCCATGAAGTTGAAAAAACCCCATAGTAGTTATGTTGAAGAAGATATTCCACTTTCTAATCAAGATATCTATGTTTAGCCTGTTTGTACATATGACAAATTCTTCAAGCTTCTAATCAAACCAGGATGAATCAATATGTAAGAAACTTGATTTGGAAACATTAATCAGTGGAAAGTATCAATGAAGTTTAAAAAATCTCATAGGAGTTATGTTGAAGAAGTTATTCCACTTTATAATCATTATATCCATGTTTCGCCTGTTTGGACATATGACAAGTTCTTCAAGCTTCTAATCAAACCAAGATGAATCAATATGTAAGAATCTTGATTTGGAACCATTAATCAGTGGAGAGTCTCCATGAATTTGAAAAAATCCCATAGGAGTTATGTTGAAGAAGTTATTCTACTTTCTAATAATGATATCCATGTTTAGCCTGTTTGGACATATGGCAAGTTCTTCAAGCTTCTAATCAAACCAGGACTAATCAATACGTCAGAAGCTTGATTTGGAACCATTAATCAGTGGAAAGTATCCATGAAGTTGAAAAAATCCCATAGGAGTTATGTTGAGGAAATTATTCCACTTTCTTATCATGATATCCATGTTTAGCATGTTTGGACATATGACAAGTTCTTCAAGCTTCTAATCACACCATGATGTATCAATATGTAAGAAGCTTGATTTTGAACCATTAATCAGTGGAGGGTCTCCACCAAGTTAAAAAAAATCTCATAGGAGTTATGTTGAAGAAGTTATTCCACTTTCTAATCATGATATCCTTGTTTAGCCAGTTTGGACATATGTCAAGTTCTTCAAGCTTCTAATCCAACAAAGATGAATAAATATGTAAGAAACTTGATTTCTAACCTTTAATCAGTGGAGAGTCTTTTATGAAGCTGGAAAAATCTGATCGGAGTTATGTTGAAGAAGTTATTCCACTTTCTAATCATGATATCCATGTTTAGCCTGTTTGGACATATGGCAAGTTCTTCAAGCTTCTAATCAAACAAGGATGAATCAATATGTAAGAAGCTTGATTTGTAACCATTAATCAGTGGAGTGTCTTTTATGAAGTTGAAAAAATCCCATAGGAGTTATGTTGAAGAAGATATTCCACTTTCTAATCAAGATATCTATGTTTAGCCTGTTTGTACATATGACAAATTCTTCAAGCTTCTAATCAAACCAGGATGAATCAATATGTAAGAAACTTGATTTGGAAACATTAATCAGTGGAAAGTATCAATGAAGTTTAAAAAATCCCATAGGAGTTATGTTGAAGAAGTTATTCCACTTTCTAATAATGATATTCATGTTTAGCCTGTTTGGACATATGGCAAGTTCTCCAAGCTTCTAATCAAACCAGGATGAATCAATATGTAAGAAGCTTGATTTGGAACCCTTAATCAGTGGAGGGTCTCCATGAAGTTGAAAAAATCCCATAGGAGTTATGTTGAAGAAGATATTCCACTTTCTAATCATGATATCCATGTTTAGCTTGTTTGGACATATGGCAAGTTCTTTAAGCTTCTAATCAAAACAGGATGAATCAATATGTAAGAAGCTTGATTTGGAACTATTAATCAGTGGAAAGTATCCATGAAGTTTAAAAAATGCTATAGGAGTTATGTTGAAGAAGATATTCCACTTTCTAATCAAGATATCTATGTTTAGCCTGTTTGTACATATGACAAATTCTTCAAGCGTCTAATCAAACTAGGATGAATCAATATGTAAGAATCTTGATTTGAAACCATTAGTCAGTGTAGAGTCTCCATGAAGTTGAATAAATCTCATAGGATTTATGTTGAAGAAGTTATTTCACTTTCTAACATGATATCCATGTTTAGCCTGTTCGGACATATGGCAAGTTCTTCAAGCTTCTAACTGAACCAGAATTAATCACTATGCAAGAAGCTTGATTTGAAACCATTAATCAGTGGAGAGTCTTTAATGAAGTTGAATAAATCTCATAGGAGTTATATTGAAGAAGTTATTCCACTTTCTAATCATGATATCCATGTTTAGCCTGCTTGGACATATGGCAAGTTCTTTAAGCTTCTAGTCAAACCAGGATGAATCAAGACGTAAGAAGCTTGATTTCGAACCATTAATCAGTGGAGAGTCTCCATGAAGTTGAAAAAATACCATAGGAGTTATGTTGAAGAAGTTATTCCACTTTCTAATCATGATATCCATGTTTAGTCTATTTGGACATATGTCAAGTTCTTCAAGCTTCTAAACAAACCAGGATCAATAACTATGTAAGAAACTTGATTTGTAACCATTAATCAGTGAAGAGTCTTTTATGAAGTTGAATAAATCTCATAGGAGTTATGTTGAAGAAGTTATTTCACTTTCTAACATGATATCCATGTTTAGCCTGTTTGGACATATAGCAAGTTCTTCAAGCTTCTAATCAATACAGGAGGAATCACTATGTAAGAAACTTGTTTTGGAACCATTAATTAGTGGAGAGTCTTTCATGAAAGTGAATAAATCTCATAGGAGTTATGTTGAAGAAGTTATTCCACTTTCTAATCATGATATCCATGTTTAGCCTGTTTGGACATATGGCAAGTTTTTCAAGCTTCTAATCAAACAAGGATGAATCAATATGTAAGAAGCTTGATTTGTAACCATTAATCAGTGGAGAGTCTTTCATGAAGTTAAATAAATCTCATAGGAATTATGTTGAAGAAGTTATTCCACTTTCTAATCATGATATCCATGTTTACCATGTTTGGACATATGGCAAGTTCTTCAAGCTTCTAATCAAACCAAGATGAATCAATATGTATGAAACTTGATTTGTAACCATTAATCAGTGGAGACTCATTCATGAAGTTGAAAAAATCTCATAGGAGTTATGTTGAAGAAGTTATTCCACTTTCTAATCAAGATATCCATGTTTAGCCTTTTTGGACATATGGCAAGTTCTTCAAGCTTCTAATCAAACCAGGATGAATCAATATATAAGAAGCTTGATTTGGAACCATTAATCAGTGGACAGTCTCCTTGAAGTTGAAAAAATCCCATAGGAGTTTTGTTGAAGAAGATATTCCACTTTCTAATCAAGATATCTATGTTTAGCATGTTTGTACATATGACAAATTCTTCAAGCTTCTAATGAAACCAGGATGAATCAATATGTAAGAAGCTTGATTTGGAAACATTAATCAGTGGAAAGTATCAATGAAGTTTAAAAAATCCCATAGACGTTATGTTGAAGAAGTTATTCCACTTTATAATCATGATATCCATGTTTCGCTTGTTTGGACATATGACAAGTTCTTCAAGCTTCTAATCAAACCAAGATAAATCAATATGTAAGAATCTTGATTTGGAACCATTAATCAGTGGAGAGTCTCCATGAAGTTGAAAAAATCCCATAGGAGTTATGTTGAAGAAGTTATTCCACTTTCTAATAATGATATCCATGTTTAGCATGTTTGGATATATGGCAAGTTCTTCAAGCTTCTAATCAAACCAGGACAAATCAATATGTAAGAAGCTTGATTTGGAACCATTAATCAGTGGAAAGTATCCATGAAGTTTAAAAAATCCCATAGGAGTTATGTTGAAGAAATTATTCCACTTTCTTATCATGATATCCATGTTTAGCATGTTTGGACATATGACAAGTTCTTCAAGCTTCTAATCACACCATGATGTATCAATATGTAAGAAGCTTGATTTTGAACCATTAATCAGTGGAGAGTCTCCACGAAGTTAAAAAAAATCTCATAGGAGTTATGTTGAAGAAGTTATTCCACTTTCTAATCATGATATCCTTGTTTAGCCTGTTTGGACATATGTCAAGTTCTTCAAGCTTCTAATAAAAAAAAGATGAATAAATATGTAAGAATATTGATTTGCAACCATTAATCAGTGGATAGTAAACATGAAGGTTAAAAAATCCCATAGGAGTTATGTTGAAGAAGTTATTCCACTTTCTAATCATGATATCCATGTTTAGCCTGTTTGGACATAAGGCAAGTTCTTCAAGCTTCTAATCAACCAAGGATAAATCAATATGTAAGAAGCTTGATTTGTAACCATTAATCAGTGGAGAGTCTTTCATGAAGTTGAATAAATATCATAGGAGTTATGTTGAAGAAGTTATTCCACTTTCTAATCATGATATTCATGTTTAGCCTGTTTGGACATATGGCAAGTTCTCCAAGCTTCTAATCAAACCAGGATGAATCAATATGTAAGAAGTTTGATTTGGAACCATTAATCAGTGGAGGGTCTCCATGAAGTTGAAAAAATCCCATAGGAGTTATGTCGAAGAAGATATTCAGCTTTCTAATCAAGAAATCCATGTTTAGCATGTTTGGACATATGACAAGTTCTTTAAGCTTCTAATCAAACCAGGATGAATCAATATGTAAGAAGCTTGATTTGTAACCATTAATCAGTGGAGAGTCTCCATAAAGTTTAAAAAATCTCATAGGAGTTATGTTGAAGAAGTTATTCCACTTTCTAATCATGATGTCCATGTTTAGCCTGTTTGGACATATAACAAGTTCTTCAAGCTCCTAATCAAACTAGGATGAATCAATGTAAGAATCTTGATTTGGAACTATTAATCAGTGTAGAGTCTCCATGAAGTTGAATAAATCCCATAGGCATTATGTTGAAGAAAATATTCAACTTTCTAATCATGATATCCATGTTTAGCCTATTTGGACATATGGAAATTTCTTCAAGCTTCTAATCAAACAAGGATAAATCAATATGTAAGAAGCTTGATTTGGAACCATTAATCAGTGGAGAGTATTTCATGAAGTTTAATAAATCTCATAGGAGTAATGTTGAAGAATTTATTCCACTTTCTAATCATTATATCCATGTTTAGCCTGTTTGGACATATGGCAAGTTCTTCAAGCTTCTAATCAAACAAGGATTAATCAATATGTAAGAAGCTTGATTTGGAACCAATAATCAGTGGAAAGTATCCACGAAGTTTAAAATATCCCATAGGAGTTATGTTGAAGAAATTATTCCACTTTCTAATCATGATTTCCATGTTTAGCCTGTTTGGACATATGCCAAGTTATTCAAGCTTCTAATCAAACCATGATGAATCACTATGTAAGAAGATTGATTTGTAACCATTAATAAGTGGAGAGTTTTTCATGAAGTTGAATAAATCTCATAGGAGTTATGTTGAAGAAGATATTCCACTTTCTAATCAAGATATCCATGTTTAGCCTGTTTGGACATATGTCAAGTTCTTCAAGCTTCTAATCAAACAAGGATGAATCAATATGTAACAAGCTTGATTTGTAACCATTAATCAGTGGATAGTCTTTCATGAAGTTGAAAAAATCTCATAGGAGTTATGTTGAAGAATTTATTCCACTTTCTAATCATGATATCCATGTTTAGCCTGTTTGGACATATGGCAAGTTCTTTAAGCTTCTAATCAAAACAGGATGAATCAATATGTAAGAAGCTTGATTTGGAACTTTTAATCAGTGGAAAGTATCAATGAATTTTAAAAAATCCCATAGGAGTTATGTTGAAGAAGTTATTCCACTTTATAATCATGATATCCATGTTTCGCTTGTTTGGACATATGACAAGTTCTTCAAGCTTCTAATCAAACCAAGATGAATCAATATGTAAGAATCTTGATTTAGAACCATTAATCAGTGGAGAGTCTCCATGAAGTTGAAAAAATCCCATAGGAGTTATGTTGAAGAACTTATTCCACTTTCTAATAATGATATCCATGTTTAGCCTGTTTGGACATATGGCAAGTTCTTCAAGCTTCTAATCAAACCAGGACTAATCAATATGTAAGAAGCTTGATTTGGAACCATTAATCAGTGGAAAGTATCCATGAAGTTGAAAAAATCCCATAGGAGTTATGTTGAAGAAATTATTCCACTTTCTTATCATGATATCCATGTTTAGCATGTTTGGACATATGACAAGTTCTTCAAGCTTCTAATCACACCATGATGTATCAATATGTAAGAAGCTTGATTTTAAACCATTAATCAGTGGAGGGTCTCCATGAAGTTAAAAAAAATCTCATTGGAGTTATGTTGAAGAAGTTATTCCACTTTCTAATCATGATATCCTTGTTTAGCCTGTTTGGACATATGTCAAGTTCTTCAAGCTTCTAATCAAACCAAGATGAATAAATATGTAAGAATATTGATTTGAAACCATTAATCAGTGGATAGTCAACATGAAGTTAAAAAATCCCATAGGAGTTATGTTGAAGAAGTTATTCCACTTTCTAATCCTGATATCAATGTTTAGCCTGTTTGGACATATAACAAGTTCTTTAAGCTTCTAATCAAACCAGGATGAATCAATATGTAAGAAGATTGATTTGGAACCATTAATCAGTGGAAAGTATCCATGAAGTTTAAAAAATCCCATAGGAGTTATGTTGAAGATGTTATTCTATTTATTAATCATGATATCCATGATTAGTCTGTTTGGACATATGACAAGTTATTCAAGCTTCTAATCAAACCAAGACTAATCAATATGTAAGAAGCTTGATATGGAACCATTAATCAGTGGAAAGTATCCATGAAGTTGAATAAATCCCATAGGCGTTATGTTGAAGAAGTTATTCCACTTTCTAGTCATGATATCCATGTTTAGCCTGTTTGGACATATGCCAAGTTCTTCAAGCTTCTAATCAAACAAGGATGAATCAATATGTAAGAAGCTTGATTTGAAAACATTAATCAGTGGAAAGTATCAGTGAAATTTAAAAAATCTCATAGGAGTTATGTTGAAGAAGTTATTCCACTTTCTAATCATGATATCCATGTTTCGCATGTTTGGACATATGGCAAGCTCTTCAAGCTTCTAATCAAACCAAGATGAATCAATATGTAAGAAGCTTGATTTGTAACCATTAATCAGTGGAGAGTCTTTCATGAAGTTGAAAAAATCTCATATGAGTTATGTTGAAGAAATTATTCTACTTTCTAATCAAGATATCCATGTTTAGCCTGTTTGGACATATGCCAAGTTCTTCAAGCTTCTAATCAAACAAGGATGAATCAATATGTAAGAAGCTTGATTTGAAAACATTAATCAGTGGAAAGTATCAGTGAAATTTAAAAAATCTCATAGGAGTTATGTTGAAGAAGTTATTCCACTTTCTAATCATGATATCCATGTTTCGCATGTTTGGACATATGGCAAGCTCTTCAAGCTTCTAATCAAACCAAGATGAATCAATATGTAAGAAGCTTGATTTGTAACCATTAATCAGTGGAGAGTCTTTCATGAAGTTGAAAAAACCCCATAGGAGTTATGTTGAAGAAATTATTCCACTTTCTTATCATGATATCCATGTTTAGCATGTTTGGAAATATGACAAGTTCTTCAAACTTCTAATCAAACCATGATGTATCAATATGTAAGAAGCTTGATTTTGAACCATTAATCAGTGGAGAGTCTCCACGGAGTTAAAAAGAAATCTCATAGGAGTTATGTTGAAGAAGTTATTCCACTTTCTAATCATGATATCCTTGTTTAGCCTGTTTGGACATATGTTAAGTTCTTCAAGCTTCTAAACAAACCAAGATGAATAAATATGTAAGAATATTGATTTGCAACCATTAATCAGTGGATAGTCAACATGAAGTTGAAAAAATCCCATAGGAGTTAAGTTGAAGAAGTTATTCCACTTTCTAATCATGATATCCATGTTTAGCATGTTTGGATATATGACAAGCTCTTCAAGTTCTAATCAAACCAGGATGAATCAATATGTAAGAAGATTGATTTGGAACCATTAGTCAGTGGAAAGTATCCATGAAGTTTAAAAAATTCCATAGGAGTTATGTTGAAGATGTTATTCCATTTTCTAATTATGATATCCATGATTAGTCTTTTTGGACATATGACAAGTTATTCAAGCTTCTAATCAAACCAAGACTAATCAATATGTAAGAAGCTTAATATGGAACCATTAATCAGTGGAAAGTATCCATGAAGTTGAATAAATCCCATAGGAGTTATGTTGAAGAAGTTATTCCACGTTCTAATCATGATATCCATGTTTAGCTTGTTTGGACATATGGCAAGTTCTTCAAGCTTATAATCAAACCATGATGAATCACTATGTAAGAAGCTTGATTTGTAACCATTAATCAGTGGAGAGTCTTTCCTGAAGTTGAATAAATCTCATATGAGTTATGTTGAAGAAATTATTCTACTTTCTAATCAAGATATCCATGTTTAGCCTGTTTGGACATATGG
>MU107490.1:0-49603 GCA_012274485.2 Sinapis alba
AATATGATAGCCAACTTGTTTCACGCTCCCGTTGGAGAAGACGAGGCTGCTATTGGATGTGGAACTGTTGGTTCATCTGAGGCTATAATGCTTGCCGGTTTAGCTTTCAAAAGGAAATGGCAACAGAGGAGAAGAGCTCAAGGTCTACCTACTGATAATCCTAACATTGTAACTGGAGCCAATGTTCAGGTCTATATATTTAATCTTACTTCTCATCCTCCAACCACCACTTTTGATTCTTTAAAAACTTCAACACTTGTTTGTATCATCCGGGCAGGTGTGCTGGGAGAAATTTGCAAGGTACTTTGAGGTAGAGCTCAAAGAAGTGAAACTAAGTGAAGGCTATTACGTTCTGGACCCAGCTAAAGCTGTAGAGATGGTGGATGAGAATACAATCTGCGTTGCAGCTATTCTTGGATCCACACTTACAGGAGAGTTTGAGGATGTGAAGACACTAAACGATCTCTTAGCTGAGAAAAACGCAGAGACTGGTTGGGATGTTTCTATTCACGTTGATGCAGCCAGTGGAGGATTCATTGCTCCTTTCCTCTACCCTGATCTCGAATGGGACTTTAGGCTTCCATGGGTGAAGAGCATTAATGTCAGTGGTCATAAGTATGGACTTGTCTATGCAGGAGTTGGTTGGATTGTCTGGAGAACCAAAGAAGATTTGCCTGAGGACCTTGTCTTTCACATCAACTACTTAGGAGCTGATCAACCCACTTTCACTCTTAATTTCTCTAAAGGTTTTGTATAACCACTAGTTTTTTTTAACTATAGTTAATTATGATATTACAAACTATGTGAAAGTTTAACCACTAGCTTATCCAATCATTTTGTTATCTGCATTTACTCTAATAAAAACTCAATTTCTTTTGCAGGGTCTAGCCAAATCATTGCTCAGTACTATCAGTTTCTCCGCCTAGGCTTTGAGGTACTTGTTACTCTTATGTTGTATCTTCTTTACAGTTTCATCTTATTCTAAGAAACTATATAATCATTAAAAGGGATACAAGAACATAATGGAAAACTGCATGGACAATGCGAGGAGGTTAAGAGAAGGAATAGAGATGACAGGGAAGTTCAACATTGTGTCTAAAGATATTGGTGTGCCACTAGTTGCATTCTCTCTCAAGGACAGTAGCAAACACACCGTGTTTGAGATCGCAGAGTCTCTGAGGAAATTCGGATGGATCATACCGGCTTACACTATGCCTGCAGATGCACAACACATTGCTGTGCTTAGAGTTGTGATCAGGGAAGACTTTAGCCGAGGCCTTGCAGACAGACTAATCACACATATCTTACAGGTACTGAAAGAGATTGAAGGGCTTCCTAGCCGGATTGCGCATATAGCAGCAGCTGCAAAGGTTAGTGGTGGTGAAGAGAAGACTGCTAAGATGTCGTTGGAGGATATCGCTAAGTATTGGAAACGTCTTGTGGAAAACAAGAGAAATATTGTATGTTAAGGAGATTAGTCTTCATGCTTCTTCTTTGGACTAGTCACGTTCTTGGTAATAAGGTTTTTAATTTAGACCATTGAATTTCACTTTTTTTTTTTTTTTTTCGTGGCATCATAAACCAGAAGAGTGATTTTTTAATAGTCTGTTTGAGTCTTGATCAATAGTACTTGGTAGTTATAGTGTAGGTTTGTTCACTCTGGTTGCCTGGAACAAACTTAACCAAACCATATAACAACTGATGTGAAAACAAGGGAGATTAGTTCGGTTTAATTGAATTTTGTGTTTCATTTTTCAATAACTGAAACAGAAGTAAGATATAAATGTTTTTTTTGTTCTTTTCATTTGTGGCATAAGTGAGAGATAGAAACGAAATCCTATTTGAAATTACTTGTTCATTAGAAGAAAAAACTAAATGGAATGAAATTACTTAGTCCAAACCAAGACACTAGGAACACTCTCAAGTTAATATGTGAATTTATTAACTTGTAATGTAAATTAAGATGGACATATTGTTATGTTCTATTCTGTTCATTGAAAACTTATTAAATGTAGAACAGAAACGAGAAATGATCGGATGTATAAGAGATGCGTGAGGAGAAAGAAAGACAAAGTCTCCTTGATCGCAAGGCAAGGGATCTTTCTTTTCGGATGATAGTAAGATCAGAATCTTAGATTTATACTTTCATCAATCTCTTCACTTTCACCTTTTCCTTGTTCTGTCCTCTTGTTTAATAGAATATATATAGAACATCCAAAAAATATATGATCAAAGTTTGCCTTATTTACCCAAATATTATTTGTTCTTTAATAGTCAATATAAACCGCTTGACCATGTCCCATAGATGCAGCTTTTTGACGACGTATCCCATGCGTCATCTGTGATGAATTGCATCCAAGAATCGTCTCCTTCTACGCAGGCGGAGGAACCTCCAACTTCCGGTGACACTGTCTCATAATCATTATTATAATTAATATTATTATTACAAGAACTGATCTCCATTGATGCCGTCGTGAAGCTACATTGTCCCGTTTGTAATTGCTGTTCTGTTTCCAGTTCCGAACATACCCCGTTCTTCTTGAACACCCGACATAATGCATACGAGTCCTGCACCACCAAAAACCATTTAAACTAAATATTTTTTTTGTAAAAGAGTTTTCATATTAAAAAGCACGTTGTTAATTTGTATGTACGCATCTCCACGTAATTTTCTATCTGTTAATTTGTATGTACGCATCTCCACGCAATTTTCTATCGGTTAATTTGTATGTACGTGAAACATACAAGCAACTATTCTATAGTATTGTCTTAAAAATAAATAAAATCGAGTGATAAAAATTTGGCCAATCACCTGGAGCGAAGAGGGATCGTTACAATCTTTATCATCGAGACGATACTCATGCATAACCCAATCGGTACGGATCCCTTGAGGAGCTCTTCCTCTATAGTAAACCAAAGTCTTCTTCATCCCAATCGCTCTGCTTTGACTCGTCACTCTCCGATCTTTCCCAGTTGATTTCCAATAACCACCTCTCGTCGCTCGGTTCGTCCTAAACCCATTCGGATACTTCCGGTCACGTGGCCCGAAAAAATACCATTCCGGATCTCTACTTGGTAGATACGACTTCTCTACAGATTTATTTTTAAAAAATTACAAATCATATCATATACTCCTTCCGTTTCGATTTAATTATCGTTGTAGGAAAAAAAAATTGTTTCAAAATAATTATCGTTTTAAAGTTTCAATACAAAATTTATTAATAAGATTTTCTATTTTATTTTTCTATTGGTTGAAATATGGTTAGGTGTATAGATAATTATGTTTTTATTTTAGAAATATACAAAATCATATGTTTTCTTAATATGTGGTCATAAACCTAGAACGACAAGTAAAACAAAACGAAAAAGTATATAACAACAAATAAACGCTGACAAAAAATATAACAATAAATAAACGATTAGACTATGAATCAAAAGACCAAAACTTCCTATAGCTTGCTAGTATGTAAATGCACACAATTAACAGTTATAAACATATAATAGTTAACAATATGACTAGATGATACGATTATGAGCCCAAGAGCCATGAAGAGTGTACCTGCGAGGTCCCATGGCTCACATTTGTAGAGATCAACCTCGGGGATTATATCAAGCTCGATTTCTTGACCATTGATCTTTCTTTTCAGATAATAGTTTACGAGTTCTTCGTCCGTTGGATGAAATCTGAAGCCTGGAGGTAATCCCACAGGAGCCATAGATAAATCTTACAGACACCTTACAAGATCGGGTCTTAGGAGTGCACTTCATTTCTATTCTTTCAATCAACTTGATATATATACACATAACCTTTACGGTACTACATTGATTAGTTTAATTGTTTTTCTATTAACTTATATTTTATCTCTCGCTCTCGCTCTCCTTCCTTTCTTTTTGTTGTTTTCATCTTTAGCTTTATCTTTTTTTATTTTGGAGATTCTTGACAAACGTTACCGGCAAGCTCCTACCGCTTCCTTCGTTGTAGAAAAAGGGTTCGGTTTTGATCGCGTTATTATCATGTTACATATGATATTTTGTATATATAATTAATGTTCTTGATTGGCCGTAGTCTTTTTATTAACCTACTTGCACAATGACATCACAAATGGTTTTAATCTGAATTTCAATATATATAAAATTATGCTAATTAATAACAATAAATTGAACACCCCCGTATTCGCTTGTTTTGTTTCAAATACGATTAAAATGTATATCATTGTTTTGTCAAAGTAAAAAATATATAATATTTTCTTTCATCGTTGACGTATATATATTTAAGTTTATAGATCTAATACCCAATTTACTTTAAAATGTAAGATTAATTTTTGTAACAAGGTACCACTGCCACTACTTAATATGGATGCTGCCGGTGCTGTTTTATGGCTGAAAAACACAGCGACAATAAAAATGGTTGTTGCGACTACTTTCCGGCTGTTAACACATTTACAATAGTTATGATCGATCGTTCACATGGTAAAGTCATATAAAAACTGAATTACCAAACAAAACATTAGTTCTTCAATGGTGGAAGAAGTGTTTGCGAGGGAAGCGCTATGAGATGAGTCTGAAACTGGAAGAAATTTCTTTGCCTTAAGAGAAAATTTTATAATATTATTAATCGAGCTTGAATACTTGAAACTAATAAAATATTCCCTTAATATTCAAAAAGAAAAATCGAATGCCACAAGCCAATGTTTTAATTTTCAGTATTGAGACATGACTTTGTAGATGATGCAAACATTATTTTCATTAGATAGATTTTCTGGAATAAATTTTCAAATACTTGACAAAATTATACAAAAAGCAAAAATGTGAGGAAGAAGGTCAGATTTCTTTTGTGCCACTATTTTTATAGAAAACATTAAACTGATGTGGAATAATTTTAAAGCTCAATAGCTCTAAGCGTAACAATACCTGTGGAAGTGGGGATCACTAAGATCATGTCTCGTAAAAACTCTCCTCAGAAGTAATGGCAAGCAATATTTCTTGGATCATCAACCAACTGGCCATCACCAACAACCGTAGACTCATAGGCTAAAAGGAACTGCAATAGAATATGAAACAACTAAACAAGAAGCATCAAAAGCCAACAGATTCTCTTACTCATAACAAAATGGAAGCAAAAGGAAACACACTTGGAGCATAATGTTTACAAAGAATAAAGCATCCGTTACACTTCTAACATCTACTAATGCTTTAGCCATCGGCCAATCGATCATAAGGCATTTGTTGTTCTGCAGTACAAAAAATGGTTGTAAAAAAAGTACTAGCTGGAAACCTATCACCTTTCATGAGGTTTTTCCTGAAAATACTCATTGAAAATATTTTGCACAAATTGTTTTCGCAATTCTGAAAGCAAATAATAGGCACTAGCTGGAAACCTATCACCAGGTTTTCTTTACAATGGATATCATTAGACTAGGGCTTTTGCTTTCTGCGAGGCTTATTGGTATGCACACACAACTTCCTTATTGGTATGATCGAAGGTAAACATACTCCACTAATAATGTTTCAAAAGAAAAACATACGGTGGATTTTTATTTTTGTTATACCAAATGAGATAATAATTTGTACTTGTCCGGTTTTAGCACTAAGGCGGCCCATTTTATATTGGGCCCAATTATATTGAAAAAGTTTATAAAGAAAGAAGTGGTTAACGGCAAATTTGTCTCCTATTAGTGACAGTTGGTTGGTGATCCAATAATGGAATTTTAATTAGACCTTTTGGCAATAGTTTCGCTACATTTATTTAAATACTAACGTCAAATAATTTATTTCCATTACAAAAAAAAACACAATGTAGAGGGACCCACCATATTAATAGACAATGAAGTAAAAAGTCAAGTCTTTTGGAAATGTCTTGAGTTGTGTCTGAAGTGGCTAATATTTTCGTGTTCACACATAGACACAATTTTAATATGTCAGTTCGAATCAATAATGCAAATAAAAACACTTGGCTTGACGATATTTGATTCTATAGGTGACGCCTGACTCAGTCATCGTCTCCTTCTTGGAAATCTTTAAAAGTCTCTGCTTCATCTTCTTGGAAACTCTCAGCCGCAGATTTTTCACTCATGCCCTAGCTTTTTCCTTCTTGCTGGGTCTTCTCGATTTTCTTTTCTCTAGGCGAAGAGGTTGTCTCGAGATGGCGTCCCCCAAGGAGAATGATGATGTCCCCATGCTTCCAATCTCAGACACCTCTCGTACTAGGCGTTTCACTTCCAGGTCCCGTAGCGTTTCCCTTTCAAACACGTGTTCCACCATTGACGGATTCGACAGCTCCACTGTGGTTTTAGGCTACACAGGTCCTCTTCGAGCCCAGAAACGACCTCCTTTAGTTCAAATGAGTGGTCCTCTTTCCTCTACTCGCACTCCTGAGCCTCTCTTTCGTCCTTCCCCTCCTTCTGATTCAGTTGGTGTCTCCTCTTCACAGCCTGAGAGGTATCCCTCTTTTGCTACTCTCGAACATAAAAACTCAGACGACGAGTTCGTCTTGAAACACGCAAATCTCTTGAGATCTGGACAGTTAGGTATGTGTAATGATCCTTACTGTACCACTTGTCCTTCTTATTACAACCGCAAAGCTGCCCAAATCCCCAGTTCCAGAGTTTCTGCCTTCTTTGACTCCAAGGTATCTTGTTTAGATTTCTTTACTCAACACAGTCACAAAAATATAGCTTGAGGATCAAGTAAATGTAGCTGAAACAGAGTCTTTTCTTTATCTTACCAGTTCCATAATGCTCTGTATGATGATGCTAAAGGCTGGGCTAGGCGGTTTGCTACATCTGCTAATAGATACTTACCAGGAATCATGAATCCTCACTCCAAATTCGTTCAGAGCTGGACTAAGTTCTTTGCCCTCTCATGCTTGTTGGCTATTTTCATTGATCCTCTCTTCTTCTTTCTCATTTTAGTCAAACAGGTATGTTTTTTTTCTCTCTATATTTTGCTGCTTCTCATGTTTTGTATTCTTGTGTTTACAACAATCTTTGGTACTGCAGAACGACAAATGCATTGTGATTGATTGGCCGATGGCTAAAGCATTTGTAGCTGTGAGAAGTGTAACCGATGTTTTATTCTCTGTAAACATTCTGCTTCAGGTACGTGTGTTTCCTTTTTTGCTTCTCTTATCGTATAACTTATAAGAGAACATGTTGGCCTCAAATGCTTCTGTGTTTCATATATGCATGGTTGCAGTTCCGATTGGCCTATGTAGCTCCTGAGTCTACAGTTGTTGGTGCTGGCCAGTTAGTTGCTCATCCAAGAAAAATTGCTCGCCATTACTTCCGAGGAAAGTTTTTACTAGACTTGTTCATAGTAATGCCACTTCCCCAGGTATCTTAATGTTAGAGCCACAACTTCTAAGTAGAAGTGATTGGTATATGATCATTTACTGTAGATTTCTTCTTTTTCTTTACAGATATTGATATTGTGGATAATACCAGCACACTTAGGTGCATCTGGGGCAAACTATGCAAAGAACCTTTTACGCGCTGCAGTTCTTTTCCAGTATATTCCAAAGTTGTATAGACTACTACCACTTCTTGCTGGCCAAACACCTACAGGCTTCATATTTGAGTCTGCTTGGGCTAATTTTGTTATTAACCTTCTCACCTTCATGCTTGCTGGTCATGTTGTTGGCTCTTGCTGGTATCTTTTTGGTCTGCAGGTATGGCAAAAGTCTCAAAACTTGTCTAAATCACTTAAATATAACATCATTTATGTTGCATACATTACCTCTCNTCTCGTACTAGGCGTTTCACTTCCAGGTCCCGTAGCGTTTCCCTTTCAAACACGTGTTCCACCATTGACGGATTCGACAGCTCCACTGTGGTTTTAGGCTACACAGGTCCTCTTCGAGCCCAGAAACGACCTCCTTTAGTTCAAATGAGTGGTCCTCTTTCCTCTACTCGCACTCCTGAGCCTCTCTTTCGTCCTTCCCCTCCTTCTGATTCAGTTGGTGTCTCCTCTTCACAGCCTGAGAGGTATCCCTCTTTTGCTACTCTCGAACATAAAAACTCAGACGACGAGTTCGTCTTGAAACACGCAAATCTCTTGAGATCTGGACAGTTAGGTATGTGTAATGATCCTTACTGTACCACTTGTCCTTCTTATTACAACCGCAAAGCTGCCCAAATCCCCAGTTCCAGAGTTTCTGCCTTCTTTGACTCCAAGGTATCTTGTTTAGATTTCTTTACTCAACACAGTCACAAAAATATAGCTTGAGGATCAAGTAAATGTAGCTGAAACAGAGTCTTTTCTTTATCTTACCAGTTCCATAATGCTCTGTATGATGATGCTAAAGGCTGGGCTAGGCGGTTTGCTACATCTGCTAATAGATACTTACCAGGAATCATGAATCCTCACTCCAAATTCGTTCAGAGCTGGACTAAGTTCTTTGCCCTCTCATGCTTGTTGGCTATTTTCATTGATCCTCTCTTCTTCTTTCTCATTTTAGTCAAACAGGTATGTTTTTTTTCTCTCTATATTTTGCTGCTTCTCATGTTTTGTATTCTTGTGTTTACAACAATCTTTGGTACTGCAGAACGACAAATGCATTGTGATTGATTGGCCGATGGCTAAAGCATTTGTAGCTGTGAGAAGTGTAACCGATGTTTTATTCTCTGTAAACATTCTGCTTCAGGTACGTGTGTTTCCTTTTTTGCTTCTCTTATCGTATAACTTATAAGAGAACATGTTGGCCTCAAATGCTTCTGTGTTTCATATATGCATGGTTGCAGTTCCGATTGGCCTATGTAGCTCCTGAGTCTACAGTTGTTGGTGCTGGCCAGTTAGTTGCTCATCCAAGAAAAATTGCTCGCCATTACTTCCGAGGAAAGTTTTTACTAGACTTGTTCATAGTAATGCCACTTCCCCAGGTATCTTAATGTTAGAGCCACAACTTCTAAGTAGAAGTGATTGGTATATGATCATTTACTGTAGATTTCTTCTTTTTCTTTACAGATATTGATATTGTGGATAATACCAGCACACTTAGGTGCATCTGGGGCAAACTATGCAAAGAACCTTTTACGCGCTGCAGTTCTTTTCCAGTATATTCCAAAGTTGTATAGACTACTACCACTTCTTGCTGGCCAAACACCTACAGGCTTCATATTTGAGTCTGCTTGGGCTAATTTTGTTATTAACCTTCTCACCTTCATGCTTGCTGGTCATGTTGTTGGCTCTTGCTGGTATCTTTTTGGTCTGCAGGTATGGCAAAAGTCTCAAAACTTGTATAAATCACTTAAATATAACATCATTTATGTTGCATACATTACCTCTCTTGTCATAACCAATAGAAGATGTATAAATATGTAGTGGCTTATTGATTCTTCTCATTGCCTGCTTCCCTTTTCTCTTTTGTATCTTTCAGAGAGTTAACCAATGCCTACGAGATGCTTGCGGTAACTCTGATCATGAATGTAGAGATCTTATAGACTGTGGTCGTGGAGTTAGCCATGAAGCGTCTGCTGCGTGGAAAGGTAATGCAAGTGCAAGTGCTTGTTTTCAAGAGGATGGCTTTCCTTATGGAATCTACATGAAGGCAGTCAATCTCACCAATCATTCTAGCCTCTTCACAAGATATAGTTACTCTCTTTTCTGGGGGTTTCAGGTAATTTGCTTTATTACACATTTGTTCAAATAGTTTACATTGGTTTGCACATGTGGAAACCTTAATGAATGTACATTGTTAACAACTCTCAAAAGCAAATCAGCACGCTTGCTGGAAACCAAATCCCAAGTTACTTTCTTGGGGAGGTTTTCTTTACCATGGGGATTATCGGTCTGGGGCTATTGCTTTTTGCGCTTCTTATTGGTAATATGCAGAACTTCCTTCAAGCTCTTGGTCGAAGGTAAGTAACTACCATATGATTGTACATAAGAAGATATCTCAAAGACATGGTGGATGGTTTCTAAGTAATAAAGTACTTCCCGGTGATTGTGTTTTGTCCATCTTAGGAATCTTGAAATGACGTTGAGACGGCGTGATGTGGAGCAATGGATGAGCCATAGAAGGTTGCCAGAAGGAATAAGAAAGTATGTGGACTAAGCCTCTTAAACTTTGCTTCTCAAGTTGAAGATTTACATATTGTCTCAGGTTATGTGATGTTACTATAAAGGTAAATGAATAGTTGTTTCTACATTTTCAGGAGGGTGCGAGAGGCTGAGCGTTTCAACTGGGCTGCTACTAGAGGAGTTAACGAAGAACTGCTATTTGAGAATATGCCTGATGACCTTCAAAGAGATATAAGACGACACCTCTTCATATTTCTCAAGAAGGTTAAACATCAAAGTCTCAGTGTTTGTTCTGTCTTGTCTGAAACTTGTGTGGATTGAAAGTCTTTGTGGGGTTTGCAGGTGAGGATATTTTCGTTGATGGATGAATCAATCTTAGATGCCATCCGTGAGAGGCTGAAACAGAGGACATACATAAGTAGTAGCACGGTCTTGCACCGTAGAGGTCTAGTTGAGAAAATGGTATTTATAGTTAGAGGTGAGATGGAGAGTATTGGTGAAGACGGTTCTGTTCTTCCTTTATCAGAAGGAGACGTTTGTGGTGAAGAGCTCCTCACTTGGTGCCTTGAACGCTCTTCTGTTAATCCTGGTACATCTCTTGTTGACTCAATGTACTCACAACTCTCAATGTTTTCGACTAAAAACTTGAAACATTACATCCCTTGTAGACTCTATGTGCTCATAACTCTCAATGTTTTGGGTTAAAAACTTGAAACATTACACTGCTTTTTGTAACTGAGTATGCTTTGGAATCTGCATGCAGATGGGACGAGGATAAGAATGCCATCAAAGGGATTGCTAAGCAACAGAAACGTTAGGTGTGTGACAAACGTGGAGGCGTTTTCCCTGAGTGTAGCAGATCTTGAAGACGTAACAAGCTTGTTCTCGAGATTCTTAAGGAATCCTAGAGTGCAAGGAGCCATTAGGTATGAATCTCCATATTGGAGGCTACGAGCAGCTAGGCAGATTCAGGTGGCTTGGAGATACCGAAGGAGACGGCTTCAGAGATTGTACACTGCTCAGTCTAGTTACAGCCTTTAGATTGTGTTCTTCATTCTTGATGATGATATAAGCTTGGTGCTTGTTACAGTAGTGATGATACTGTATTATATGATAGCTTAATGCTTCACTTGAATTCATTTTGTAAAATATATTTGCTTTAATAAGATCATTTTCACGTAATTTTATATTTGAATAAAAATCTCATCTGTAGTCACCTTTCATTTTTTCCTCTACAGTTTTACATGAGTCTATAGATGAAGCTTGTAAGATATGGAATTAGCTGAAATACAGTTATTAAGATTAACATTTCATCTGTTTGTGTACAAAACCAGCTTTGAACTCCATCACTGGGAAACAAATAAAATATCGGTTGAAAACACCAAAACAACATATAAGCGGAGTCAAACGCAAGCGCAAGCAGCAAAACAACTAAACTCCTTGCACTCATTTGAACGAAGGTTACCAAAGGCAATTGATAACAGATGGTGGAAAAAACAATTACATCTCTCTCTTCACCAAAGGGAATGACTCAATAGTTATATCATAGGTTGGAGAGCACTGATTCATCTGTGCAATAGACCGCCACTGTGAGAATGCCCATGTCCAGAAGCTAAGTATTGATGTAGCTCATTGAGTACCGTTTATGAGTGATAACCAAAGATCCAAAGATAAGTCTTGCAGTGGTTGTATCTTTGGCTTTGGTTCCATCGGTTGTGTGATTTCTCTTTGTATGCAACATCATTAGACACATACAAAAAAAAACTGGTAAGGAAACATCATCAACAGCGTCGCTTGAACTTCTCTCAAAATGAAGAGGCAACTCTGGTTCCCAGTACTGATTTGCCTTAGCATTACCGCTAGCTAGACCAAGAACAAGATGATCAAGCTATGTGATTAGTATTAACTTTTCAACTACTGAATGGGTTCATTTCAAAAGAAGATCTTACATTGCATGAAAGCAACCTGATCTTGAAGCCAGGTGTCCAGAGTTATAGACCTTACCTGTTTGCAAGAACCATGCAACATCACTAACTTGTAATCAGCAGGTTTTCAAAATGATAGTTGGTTTCAGCTTTCTTTTATTTGTTGTTATGTAGCAATACAAGATTAGCTAGCTATGAACAATGATAGTTGTTGCGGATTGCAAAAGAACTGGCATATAAATATATATATTCTTAGCACAATTAATCAAAACCTACACTGAGATCTTCTAGCCAGATTAGGCAACCTTTTTTCTTCACTTTATCCCACGAATCTTCTCAGTTTCTTACGAATAGCATCGTAAATTTCTCTAGCAAATCAAACGGTAAAAAAAACTGTAAAAGCCCATAATTACGTAGACAAGCTTCAACATTTAGCTACACTTGGAATAAAACAGAATTATTTCACTTAAATATCAGTAATGAATAAAAAAACATTAAGCTTTATATTTAAATTTCCTAACTAAAATATCATCAAATCATCATAACAAATAAAGAGTGCAATAAAATCTATCGGCAGGAAGTTGAGTGAGCAGTGTATAATCTGTGAAGTCGTCTCCTTCGGTATCTCCAAGCCACTTGTATTTGCGTAGCTGCTCGTAGCCTCCAATACATAGACTCGTATCTTATGGCCCCTAGCACTCGATGGCTCCGTAGGAACCTCGAGAACAAGCTCGTTACGTCTTCAAGATCTGCTACACTCAGGGAAAACGCCTCCACGTTTGTCACGCATCTAACACTTCTGTTGCTAACCAACCCCTTTAGCGGCAGCTTTATGCTCCTCCCATCTTTCAAGTTTCAAAACATATTCAGTTTCAAGCTCTTAACGTAATAAACTGGAAGTTACAAACACATAGAAACACTCACACAAACATATGAAGGGACGTACCAGGGTTTACAGAAGAGCGTTCAAGGCACCAAGTGAGAAGTTCTTCACCACAAACATCACCTTCTGATAAATGAAGAACAGAACCGTCTTGTCCAATGCTCTCCATCTCACCTCTCACTATGAATACCATTTTCTCAACTAGGCCTCTGTGGTGCAACACTGTGCTACTACTTATGTACGTCCTCTGTTTCAGCCTCTCACGTATTGAATCTAAGATTGATTCATCCATCAGCGAGAATATTCTCACCTGCAAACCCCAAACAACAATTCAAAACCTTTGAGTATCAGAAATGGTTATTATCTATGCCCATTATCTTACTAGTGAGTTTTAGAACTACCTTTCTCTGCAAAGTAAACAGAAAGAAATGGATTCTGATGTAGTGCAATGTATTATGCTTATTACCTTCTTGAGAAATTTGAAGAGATGACGTTTTATATCTCTCTGAAGATCTTCAGGCATGTTCTCAAAGAGCAATTCCTCGTTAACTCCTCTAGTCGCTGCCCAGTTGAACCGCTCTGCCTCTCGCACCCTCCTGCATTTTTTTTAACAAACTAATGAGTTAGTTCTATGACTGTCCCGTTACATAGCCTAAGAACTCAAATGTATGACTAAAAGACTATTCAAATGAGAAGCAAAAGTTGCACAGACTTTCTTATATCTTCTGGCAACAGTCTATGGCTCATCCACTGCTCCACATCACGCCGTCTCAGCATCATTTCCATCCTCCTAAAAAAAGACAAGCACAAATCATCATCTCACTTGGTGAATCAAATGTTTTTCTTTTGAAACATTATTGATGGAGTAGGTTTACCTTCGATCAAGAGCTTGAAGGAAGTTGTGCATATTACCAATAAGCCTCGCAAAAAGCAAAAGCCCTAGTCCAGTGATGCCCATTGTAAAGAAAACTTCCCCCACTGAGTAACTTGGTGATAGGTTTCCAGCAAGCGTGCTTATTTGCTTTCAGAGTTGCAGAAACAGTTTTCATTGGTTAACAGTGATTTAAAAGAGTAAATAGTTTGAACATCAACCAATCTAATAGAGCCTAAAGTTACCTGGAATCCCCAAAACAGAGAGTAACTGAATCTTGTGAAGATACTAGAATGACTAGTAAGATTGACTGCCTTCACATAGATGCCATACGAAAAGCCACTTTCTTGAAAACAAGCATTAACACTCGCATCATCTCTCCAGTGATTCCTTAGTGATGCAGATGCGTAGATGTTCCCACGAGCACAATCTATAAGGTTCCTACGTTCATCCACCGAGTTATTCCCAGCTTGCAACAAACACTTTTTAACTCTCTGGAAAAACCAAAAAGAGAGAGAGAAGAATCAGTAAAACACTACTCGGAGTTTTGAAAACATGCATAAAGTATTTCTTAAGAAACTGACTTATATTACCTCAAATCCTGAAAAATACCAGCAAGATCCAACAGCATGACCAGCAAGCATGAAGGTTAGAAGATTAATAACAAAGTTGGCCCAAGCCGACTCAAATATAAAGCCTGTCGGTGTTTGGCCAGCAAGAAGAGGAAGAAGCCTATATAACTTTGGAATGTATTGTACTAGAAATGTGCTGCGTATAATGTTTCTCTCAGATCCTGCCGTGGATGTGCCTAAGTGTGCTGGTAATATCGATAGTATCATTATCTGAAACACAAAGGTGAAATATACTGTAAGAAAAAGAAACATCTCCGAGCTGACAATACTCAAAAGAAACATTTCAAGGGGGTGATATTACAAAAACCTGTGGAATAGGTAACACTATGAACATGTCAAGCAAAAACTTGCCTCGCAAGTAATTGCGAGCAATTTTTCTTGGATGATCAACTAACTGGCCAGCACCAACTATTCTAGACTCAGGAGCTACATAGGCCATTCGAAACTGCGACAAATAAATTAAATAAAATAAATTTCTTTACATCAGAGATGAGAGCAAAGGAGACACACCTGAAGCAGAATGTTGATGAAGAATATAATATCAAGCATACTTCTAAGAGATACAAGTACGTTAGTCTTAGTCCAATCAATCTCTATGCATTTGTTGTCCTGTAAGTATTTATCAAACTCATTAAGAAAAACAGAAACAGTCAAACAAGAGATTGATAGGGAAAGAGAAGGAAGCATACATGTCGGATTAATAAGAGGAAGACGAAGGTCGGATCTATAAAAATAGCCATCAAGCATGAAAAGGCTAAGAATCTAGTCCAGACTTGAACAAATTTGGAATGAGGATTCATGATTCCAGGTATGCATCTACGAACAGAGGAAGCAAATCGCTTAGCCCAACCTCTAGCATCATCATACAGAGCAGTGTGGAACTAAACAAGAAAAAGAAAAGACAAAGACACTTCTATCAGTTATGTCTAACATTTACTTGGGCCTCAAGCTAAGTAGAAGCATACATACCCTGGAGTCAGAAACTCTGAAAGTGTGAAACTCAGTAGCTTGGTGGTTGTAGTAAGAAGGACAAGTGGTACAGTAAGGTTCATTACACATCCCTAGTTGTCTAGATTTCAAGAGATTTGCATTTTTCAAGACGGATTCATCTTTAGATGGAACATCAACAGTAGAGGAGGAATCAGGAGGTTCAATAGGAGGAGGAAAGAGAGACTCAGGTCGAATAGGGACAGTGTAGTCCAAAGCCACCTTTGAGTTGTCACATCCGTCAATGGTATAAGTTGAATATGAGAGGGAAACGCTACGGTTCTTGAAATTGAAAGCCCTGGTGTGAGCACGAGATGTTGCTTCTGGAATGGGAACTTGGTCGTTTTCGTTTGGGGAAGCCATCTTCCAAGATGATGAACAAGAAGTTGAATACCCTAAAAGCCTAGGGTAAGCGTGAGAAAGAAGCAAAACAATGAAATGGAGGACAGAGACTGAGTTTTATAAAGACAAGTAAAACATGGAAGTTTATAGGAAGCTTGATTCGTCAAAAGGAAAAGAACGTAACATATTGGATCTTTATGTAGGATACCCCATCAACGAAACTTCCAAGGGTTTCGTTTAATAAGTCAAGCAAAAAAGTTTGAAGAGGGAAAACCTCAAGAAGCTCCAATTTGTGTTAATTTGAATTTTTTTTTCATTTCACATATATCACATCAATAACAGTAAAAACGTTTTTGTCAAAAAAACACTCAGGAGAAAAGCCCCAAAAATAATATTTATTAAAAAATAAATTATCATAAACAAAAAATAATAATTTGATTCCACTTTTCAATACTAAATCTTAAATTCTAATCACTAAATCTATACATTATATTTATTGTATAATTTATTATTTACATATTGAAAAAATTATATTTAAGGTATTAATATATTTAGTTAATTATTTAATTATAAAAATAATTTTTATTTTTTAAATAAATGCTATTTTAGGAAATTTTCTTTTAGTGTGTTGTTTTTAGAATAAAAAGTAGATAATTTTTGAAAGGAACCATAACGAATTTAAGAGTGAATAAACAAAGACGCGTTTCTGAAGAAAATGAAAAGCAAATCCTTTTGAATTATTGAATCCTCCTTGGTCTGTCCTAGAAAGTCATACCTTCACACCAAAAGCCACGCGAACTGGGTCCAGACTTTGTTCCGACTTCCGACAGTTACCAACAGTTCGCCATGTTTTTCAATACATAGTTTTGTAAGACCAGAAGCAAAATTTCTCTTTTGGCCCCTACAATATTTATAAAATCTATGCTTGACCAGCTTGTGGTCAAGGCTGTCTCTGTTACAACTACTATTCTGACGTACCATAATTATTGAAATGTCAAGTAGTCAAGTGACTGATACTTGTTATGATTGGATGCGCCAACTATAGTTTCAATTGGTTAGAATGTTTCCTATCATAGAGTTTTAATGTCTGTTTATTCGCCAAAAAGCAAGAACCGCATCTATTCATTTCAGGCAACATGGAACCATGAGCCCGTCTACGATAAGGTCTCAGCCGGCTGCTTTAGCCTGGGTAAGCATAAGGCCAAGAAGGAGGAGAACATTTCCGATGAGAAAACTGGATTCAAGTGGTTGAACAATGTCAACCTCTCCTCAAAGTGCAGTCTAAACCCCATCAGCTGCACTTTCAACTTGGCTAATTACTCTATCCTTTGTTGTATTAGTAGACTATGAACAATGCATACATGACATAGTCCTGATGCACAGTTTGTTCCAGCGTGGAGACTATGTGTGACTCCTTTATCCGCCCATGTTTGGTTTACATGACTAAGTAACTAATCTTAGTAAACACAACAATGTCATGACCTTCCCACTCACAGATGCTTACTGCTATAATAAACATAGACTGAATTTTGGAAAATAGTGGAGAAAACAAAGGCAAAGAGATGACAATGCTTCATCCGCAAAGATGGCTCTCCAGCTTGATAATGTTCTCGCTAATATCATTCATGCTAGAATCCGAAGGAGCAAACCATATAGTTGGCGACAGCTCTGGCTGGGAACTCTACACAAACTATACCAACTGGACACAGGTAAGAGAGTTTCATGTCGGCGATGTCTTAGGTAAATTTTTCTAATTCCTACACAAGGATTCCTAAATACAGTAGAGTTTAAGCTGCAATCCCATCTCCTAGATGTGACACCGTTGTTTCAAACCTCCACGTTGGTAATTCTGTCTCTCTTCTTCTTCTTCAACAGTTTTCAACTACAACAGAGATCAGCATAACGTTATGCAAGTTAACTCTACAGCCTACGCAGATTGTGGAAGAGACAATTACATATCTCTCTTCACCAAAGGCAATGACTCAATAGTTATGTCAGAGGTTGGTGAGCACTGGTTCATCTGTGCAGTAGACGGCCACTGTGAGAATGGTCAGAAGCTAAGTATTGATGTAGCTCCTTGAGTATCGTTTATGAGTGATAATCAAGCATAAGCAGCTTGTTGTTCTAGTACTAAAATAATGTAACTAGACTTGAATTAATATCATCTGAATAATATAGACAGGGTAATCTCATTAACTCTTGATATTCTAATAACCTATACAGCATGCTTTGCAACTCTTCTACCCAAATAAAGAGAAGAGACATTAACTGTAGCGTTCATGCAGAGAATCCTTAAAAGTAACAGACATTTAACACACTAAAACCAAACAAGTCTGGAGAAAACATATCTAACACACTAAAGTCTTCACTATTCATCATTGAAGAACTGGTAAGGAAACATCATTACCAGCGTTTTCAGAAAATCATAACTGTGGATCGACGTCATCGTGCTGGTTCAAAAACCGGAAACCCATAATGTATCTGTACTCTCCGGTGCCTAAACAGCGAGAGCATTCACATAAACCACTCCCTCCACAGCTCCTGCACCTGTGACCAAACACCTAAAAGTCTTTAACTTGCTGAATCCAACACCAAAGATACAAAGATTTAACATCTTTTTTTTTACCATTTGGGCCACTCTCCTCTTGGAAGCATCTCCATATCCACGCAATTTGTCCTCCCTTTGTATCATATACATCACAATGAGACACTTGAAGTTGGAGAAACAGAGAGAAGAATTTCATGTTAGTTACCTTTCCCGCTACAATTGAAACAGTCGACTCTTCCAGTTCCATGACAAATTACGCATCGGCCCTTCTCCTTTCTCATCGTTTTAGCGCCACACTGTTAATCTCAGAGCTCAAAGCTTATCCTCGTTTTCATATCAAACTCTGGAGATAGAAGTTGAGGAGATTTTTTCACCTGAGTTGTGACTATCCATGAAGGTTTGTTGAGATAAAGTCTCGGTTTTTCCTGCGTAGGTTTTGAATCCGGAACTCCTTCCTCTCGCCGGCCAGCCATCGCCGCCGGCAGCCGGAGACACGCGCTCGCCGCCATCTGTGTGTCCTTCCTTCAGCCGACACAACTGAAAATCTATTTCCTTTCTCGGTTTCTCTTCCTCAATCCAGTATCTTCGGCCTAAGGCCCATATCTTTACTGGGCCTATCTTAGAATTGGCCCTCAAGTCACTAACATAGAGATTGCTTTTTCTTTTGTTCATAGCTATGTTCAAAAAATCGTTAAGCGGTAGATAAGAACCTAGCGCCTAGAACGATTAGTCGGCGCGTAATTAGACCTAGACGTTAAACATTATTTACATAGTTTTATTTTTATATGTTAAATTATATATGCTATTATAAATATTTAGCTTTATCTATTTTAATAAATAAAAGATATTAATGTAATAATTTGTTTCAAAGTGTAATTTAAAATTAACGTGAAGAAAAATCCAACACAAACAAAGTTCAAATCCAACATAGTAAAATTCAAAAGTTTATACGTGAAGTGACAAATGATTAATTAAGTAAACCTTAAATTATGCAAATTCCTATTTAGTAAAATGCGTATTACAAATGTTAATCTAAATAATTAAAAAAATAAACTAAATATTAAACTAGAAATTGACCGATTTTGATCAGTTTAGATCACCTGGACCGGTTTACCAATTTTTCTCACCAATTTGCTAAAATTTCATTGGTTAGGACTGCACAGCCGACTAGTCTTCCGAGTAGGTGCTGACTAGAGCGATTTTTTGAACATTAGTTCAGAGAGAACTCAAGATATATCACTCTTGTACTCAAATAATTTAGTTACAAGCAACCAAAACATATTTTTTGCCACACATTAGAGCAAAAACATTTTAAATAACGGAAATATACAACACATGCTTTGAAGAGAGGACCTGATGTTTAGTTATTGCTTAAGTTTGCACCAACCTACAATATAAACTAGTAACAAATTCGGTATATTAATAACGGGCAATTCTCTTAAATAGCCCTTTTTAAGTTTTTGTCACAAAAATAGCCCTCAAAAAAATAAAATGACCAAAATAGACTTTTTTTTTTTTTGAAATTTTGATTTTTTTAAATTTTTTTTTGAAATTTGAAACCCTAACCCCAAACCCACTCCTTAACTCTAAACCCTAAAGTCCAAATTAGTTAACCCTAAGGATATAAATGCATATAAATGATTTTTTTAGCTTCTAAAAAAACATTTTGGTCACTTTCTTCCTTAAAAACTATTTTTGTGACAAATAACCTAAAATGAGCAATCTAAGGGAATTACTCTATTAATAACTATATCAAAACTTATAAGAAAACAATAATAAGATATTCAAAACTAATCCCCAATTAATTCTTGATTAATCGGGGATTTTTTTGTCAAATCGCTAAACCCATACTAACCGCTTGACTAACACCTAACATAGTATTCAATACATTGATTTATACAATAGCGTTTCATTGTAACTGTCAAAGCCTCTCTTTGTCTCCGAGTCTTATCTTCATCCACGTCATCAGCTGGTGCTTCTTACAGCGTATCAGCCTCCTTGTTGCTAGGGACCCATAATCCCATTTTTTTATTTCATGTTCTTTCCTTTATTTAGATCAATGAAAAGCCAAAAAGAGCAAGAATAAATTGCCTTATTTTTTGTTTTTTGTTTTTAAATTCTCTACAACTTGTTCTAAAGTTGTGATTCAACGAGGTCATATCTATCATCTTCATGCTTACTTTGATCTACAATCTGCACATTGTCTATTGTCTGGATACTTTAAAAGTGCTTCCAATATCTGTAAGAAACACACACAAATCTCTGTGATGGGGGAAAGTAAATATGCAACAATCAACTTCATCAGCACATTTTCTATTGTCTGTATACTTCAAATTTCAGGTTATGTTCTCCACTTTTAGATATATCTATAGCAGAAAACGGATCATCATTTAAAAAATTTATGTAAGAATTGTGGTTGTTTCTCCCAGACAAATCCTAGAGATCGGATCCAAAAACAATCAACATCAGCTTAAGAATGTTCCATAAAATGATGAGAAGGTATCATTTGAAAGATCTCACTATTAGACTTCCAGATCATCTTCCAGAAAAATCTGAAAACCTTGGATCTATTCTTAATCAGAAAAGTTTCAGCTTTAGTCGACTTCATCTTCTGTTGATTGTTATAGCAGTGACAAATATAAAGGCTATTCCATTAATTTTTGTGCTAGTTTGATACTACTATTATGAAAAAACCTAGGATTAAAACATGTTTTATTATGTGAAACGAGTTTGCAGAAAAGTCTTGTGTGTTTATTATTGTATGTTTGCTAAACACGAAAAACGTTTTAGAAAATTCAACTATTTATTGAATTGAATAATGTTAAGAATATATATATATATATATATAATGTGTATGTATAACTATGATTTCATGTGTGGAGATTGTGGAGGTATAAAGATATTTGTACTAATGACGCTTATTATTGAAGTTTGCGAGGGCACAAAAATGTTTAGCTAGAAACACCTTTTATAGAGATTTCAGGAGTATAAAAGCGTTTGTATTAACGACACCTTAGAAAATGTGGAGGTACAGAGATGAACTGTTTCTTCTAAGATTTCCTGGTACTAAATTTGACGGTAAGCAGTTCAATAAGAAAAAAAATTGGACGGTAAGACTTGGAAAAAAAAATTGTGTGTTTACTGTTATTAAACAAGGTTGTGTTTGGTTTGATGATTTAAATATGAACAACTTTCACGATATGAATATAAACCTCAGTTACGCAGGAACAGTTACGTAAATTTGAGATATTTCTCCTAAATTCCTTTTTAAGTCTTTCTTCACATTTGCCACTTATTATTTTTGTATGCTCCCAGTGGTAAAACCACCAAGCTCATATCATCATATCAAGTATGAAGATTACAATCTAAAGGCTGTAATGAGACTGAGCAGAATAAAATCTCTGAAGCCGTCTCCTTCGGTGCACTTGAATCTGCCTAGCTGCTCGTAGCCTCCAATGTGGAGACCTAATAGCTCCTTGCTCTCTGTGACTCCTTAGGAATCTCAAGAACAAGCTCGTTATGTCTTCAAGATCTGCTACACTCAGGGAAAAAGCCTCCACGTCTGTAACGCATCTAACATTTCTGTTGCTTACTAACCCCTTCGATGGCATTCTTATCCTCGTTTCATCTGCATGTTTCAAAGCTTATTCAGTTCCAAGATGCAGTGTAATGTTTCAAGTATTTAACCCAAAGCACATAGAGACAACAAGGGATGTACCGGGTTTTACAGAAGAGCGTCCCAGGCACCAAGTGAGGAGCTCTTCACCACAAACGTCTCCCTCTGATAAAGGAAGAACAGAACCGTCTTCACCAATGCTCTCCATCTCACCTCTAACTATAAATACCATTTTCTCAACTAGACCTCTACGGTGCAAGACCGTGCTACTACTTATGTATCTCCTATATGTCAGCCTCTCGCGGATGGTATCTAAGATTAATTCATCCATCGTCGAAAATAACCTCACCTACAAACCCATTAGTATTTTCAATAATCTCTACCCCCTCTAATACACAAAAGTTTTAGAGAGGCAATGCTAAGAGAGCATTAATTATCTAAAATTGAATATATAAAGCATACACTATTAAAGTAAGAATGATTATATATATTATTTTAAAATTGATTTCTCCATTATTATACATGTGTATTTAAAAGTAAATTTACATTTTGAGAAAGAGTTACTCAGTAGATAATCACACTACTTTTTAAAAAAACACTCAATCAAAAATACTATAACTTTTAAGTTTACAGTTTAGTGTTATTGCTTAGGATTTAGTATTTAGGGATGGAATTAAATTTATTAACTTGTATAAATAATTCTTACACATTTATAACTGATTTAAAAAGTTAATTTTGTCATTTTCATAATAAACTTAACGTATTTATATTTTTTATCATTTAAAGATAATTTGAAAAATAATGTTAAATTTGAGGTGAAATTAGAATTTTGTCATATATAATTAAGCAAAAGTGACTAAAACAAGATATGGTAAAAAAATTATTAGGAAATTTATCAAAAATTCACAAATATGTCGGAAACATAAAAATAGCGACAGTTAGACTATGCAGTTATGAAAGAGGTAAATTTAAAAATAGTTTATGATTTGTGCTAGAAAGTAAATAACTGTTTAAAATAAAAAAATAAAACATGACTTATACATAAACAAACGAAAAAAACATAAACGAACGGGGGCAAAGACTTTTAGTTAGTGGAGGGAGGTATTAACCAATAGAGTTATCATACTATGGTTATATTTCTAATATTTTTTTAAAATTCAGTGGGGGCAGCTGCCCCTACCTACGTCACGTAACTCCACCCCTGGACTCAGATAATTACCTTTTTGAGAAATATGAAGAGGTGTCGTCTTATATCTCTTTGAAGGCCATTAGGCATATTCTCAAATACATTTTTTTCGTTAAATCCTCTGGTAGCAGCCCAATTGACCCACTCAGCCAGTCGCACCCTCCTGTTAAAACAACTATTCGGTTATCTTCATAGCTAGTGACATTACAGAGCCATTTAAGAGGCACGTTCACATACCCTCTTATACCTTCTAGGAACCGTTTATGACTCATTTCCGAATTCCTAAGATGGGTAGGCAAAACACAATCAACAGAGTACTTTGTGATTAGAAACCACCCAGTACCATGTCTTGAGATATCTTCTTTTATACAATTATGGGAGTTAGTTACCTTCGACCAATAGCTTGAAGGAAGTTTTGCATATTACCAATAAGAAGTGGGAAGAGCAAAAGCCCCAGTGCAATAATCACCATAGTAAAGGAGGCCTCACCAAGAAAGTAACTTGGGACTTGGTTTCCAGCAAGTGTGCTGATTTGCTTTTGAGAGTTGTAAACAATATCACATTTACTAAGAGTTCCACATGTGCCAACCAATGTAAACTAGTTGAACAGTTGTGTAATAAACCCAATTACCTGAAAACCCCATAAAAGAGAGTAAACGTATCTTGTGAAGAGGCTAGAATGATTGGTGAGATTCACTGCCTTCAAATAGATTCCATAAGAAAAACCATCCTCTTGAAAACAAGCAATGGCACTCGCATTATCCTTCCATGCAGCTAACGCTACATGACTATTTCCATGCCCACAATATATTAGTTCTCGGCATCCTTGATGAGAATTACCACAAGCATCTCGAAGGCAATGATTAACTCTCTGAAAGAGACAAAAGAGAAAAAGGGAGGCAGGTAATGAGAGGGATAGATAAATCACTAGAAATATATACATCTTCTTTTGGTTAGGATAAACTAAGTAGCTTAAGCAACAAAAAGGATATTAGATTAAAGTAAAAGATATAAACTCTGAGACTTTGGCCATACCTGCAGACCAAAAAGATACCAGCAAGAGCCAACAACATGACCAACAAGCATGAAGGTGAGAAGGTTAATAACAAAACTACAAGCCGACTCAAATAGGAAGACCGTCGGTGTTTTGCCAGCAAGAAGTGGTAGTAGTCTACACAACTTTGGAATGTACTGGAAAAGAACTGCAGCAGTTAGAAAGTTTTTTGCATAGTTGTCCCCAGATGCGCCTAAATGTGCTGGTAATATCCAAAATATCCATAACTGTAACAAAAAGAGGGAAGACAAAATGAGAAATCAGCGGTCAAATGAAATAATCTTTTACTAATAAACAGTTGTAGCTCTAGACGTGACAATACCTGTGGAAGTGGGAGAACTATGAACAAGTCTAGTAAAAACTTGCCTCGCAAGTAATTGTGTGCAATTTTTCTTGGATGATCAAATAAGTGGCCAACACCAACAACCGTAGACTCAGGAGATGCATATGCCAAACGGAACTGCAACAAAATATAAAAGAAAAAGCAGTAAAAGCCAACAAAATCTCTTACTCCTATAACAAATGGAAGCATAACTTAGTGAAGTAAAACATGGCCCCAAAATTTTAAAAACTTATAATAAACTCTTGAGTGTCACTTAGACGTTTTTCACACATATTAAGAAACTGATTGAAATGCATTTACGTTTTCATTAATATCATCTATTTAACCAATAATATTTTAGATAAATAAATTTATTTAATACATTTTGTAATTAATGTTGAATTGAAAGTAAGTATAAATTGCATTGAAATTATAAAACGACACTCTTTATGTAACAAGAAAAAATGATAAAATGACACTTAATATGAAACATATGAAGTATATAAGTGGAAACCCCTAAATTATTAAAAATATTTTTTTTTGCTAAATTCTTTGATGAATTGTCGATGGCCGAAAACTATAGACAATTTACAATTTAGAAAAGATGTAAGCAAAAGTTAACACACCTGAAGCAGAATGTTTACAAGGAATAAGACATCTGTTACACTTCTAACAGCAATAAATGCTTTAGCCACCGGCCAATCGATCATAATGCATTTGTCGTTCTGGAGTTACAGGAAATATGGTTGTAAAAAAAGGTACACAAACGCAAGAATACAAAACATGAGAACAAAACATACCTCTTTGACTTTTATGAGGAACAAGAAGAGGGGATCTATAAAAATAACCAACCATGAAGCAAATAATTTAGTCCATCTCTGAACGAATTTGTAGTGAGGATTAATGATTCCGGTAAAGAATTTATTAATAGATGTAGCAAATTGCGTAGCCCAGCCTTTAGCATCATCACAAATAGCATTATGGAACTAGATTAAAAAAAAAAAGGAGCAAAGACTTTATAAATTAATAAAATATTATAGTTTTAGTATTGTAAATTTAAAGAGTTTTTTCTGTACTGTACTTTAGAAGGTGGGATTTGGACAGGTTTGGGGTTGTAGTAAGAAGGGCAAGTTGTGCAGTAAGGATCATTACACATCCCCAGTTGTCCAGATCTCAAGCCGAGTTCATGGTCTGAGTTATTGTGTTCGAGGGCAGCAAAAGGACAACTCCCAGGCTGAGAGGAGGAGACACCAATGGAATGAGAAGAACCACCAGTAGGAGTAGGATGAAGTAAGAGAGGCTCAGGAATGCGAGTAGAGGGAAGAGAGGCACTCATTTGCAGTAATACTGGTCGTCTATAGGTTTGAAGAGGACCTGTGTAGCCTAGAACCACACTGGAGGCATGGGAAGTGTTTGCGAGGGAAGTGCTACGAAACATGGAAGTGAAAGACCTAGTACGTGATGATGATGATGATGATGATGATGATAATGATGATGAGATTGGAAGCATGGGAACATCATCTTTCTCGTTAGGGGAAGCCATTTCGAGACAAATTCTTCAACTAGAGAAAAGTTTCAAGAAGAAAAGAAAGCTATGAGAGTTACAAGGAAGATGAAGCAGATATTTTAATGAGTTTTGGAGAGATTGAGCCGACGACTGACTCATTCATGGTCGTTTGTAGAATCAAATCACGTCATGCATGTGTATTTATTTTATTATTAATGGATCTACAAGTTGAAATTGTATGAATAAAAGAAGATAAGTTTGTGGAAGTGGAAGCCACAAATAACAATATTACGTAAGCCTACTATTACGACTGGGACCTCTCTTTTGTCACAAGATTCACTTCTATCCAGAGTGTTTTTTTTTCTGGTACGATTCTATCTTTGCATAACAAATAACCTTTTCTGGTAAGTCTGATAGATGTTTTGATGAATGTACTGTTTTCTGAGCTTATATAATTTATTAATTATTATGCAGAATAACGAATAAAAATTAACATAAAAATATTCAATATGGTGCAATTAGAACCATAAAAATCTTCATAAACATAGATTTTTATAAAATATTAGGACTGTCAGTTATAAAAACGCCATTGCATTATTAACCATATTATAATAGAATAACAAAGAGTAGATGAGACGAATTGGATATATGAGATATTTTAAGATATTCGGATCTATATTCGTCGGATCTGTAAAATTACTATCCAAATTCGGGTTTTTAGATATTCAGAGTCACGATATCCAAACTAAAATCTGAATATCCACGGATATCCAAATCTAGTTGTTTTTTTAAAAAAGAATAAAATTAAAATTAAATCAAAAACTAACTAATTGACCATTTATTTAGTCTAGTTAAAATATTTTTAAAATATATAATAGATCTGAATATTCAAATTTAAAATTTCATTATCTGGATCTATCAAATTCGTAAAATCACTATTCATTCTGGATCCCTCAGATATCTATTTTCCGGAACATATCCCAGATCAGATAACATATATCAGATATTAAGTCCATACTTAACAAAGAGTGTTATAAAAATATAAGGCAGTCAAAAATCAAGACATGCGAAGACTGACTTTTAATTTCTTTGTCCTTTTTTGATTTCGGTCCTTATTGTTTGGTTCATTTAGTGGAATAAAATAGATAGACGTTGCTATTTAAATAAATATTGTAAGATAATTTGAAGAAATTATGTTATTTGTGTTTCCTTTCAGACGAAGACAATTCTCATGAACAACTATTTTTACATGTATAAAACTGAGGATAGAAAATATAATAATAACATATTCAGTTGAGAGAAAATCGTATATGAAGTTGTTTAACATATATACAGATTTTCATAAGGTGACTAAAATAATAAATTAAACTTAAATATTTATAAAATAATAAATAAAATTGTTAATCATCTAGTCATTCAATATAATAATTATTATAAACTATAATAAAGGATAACTTTAATTTTTTACCACAAGTTTATCACTATTTAAATGTTTTTTAAAAGATAATTTTTTAAAAAAATACTTTAAATTTATGATAAAAAAAATAAATTGACTCCCATAAATCATTTATAAATATTTAAGATAATTACAAACATGTATAAAAAATTTCTCTTTCTAAATATTAAGTCTTAAACAATAATAACTAAGTTTTAAATCTAAATGTTACAATATTTTTAATTGAGTAGATTTTTGGAAAATAATAATCAATTTAAAGTATTTAAAGTATTTTCTGTAATAAAATAACAAATAAACTACAAAGATAAATTACGTCACAAAGCAAAATATCTGCAAAGACGACTTTTTATTTCTTTGTTCTTTTTGTTACAGTTCTGATTTTTTGGTTTTTTTAGTGGGAATAAATAGATAGAGCATAATATTTAAATAAATATTTGAAAATAAAAGAAATAAATTATGCTATTTGTGTTTTTTTCCTCATGATTCTTTGCCTAAATAAACTACAATTGTTTTGTCACATATTTGTAACTTAAGGATGAAAACTAGAAAAATAACATTCATTAAATTATAATAAAAAGCTTACTTGAAAATTTTAACGTAAATCTTATAAGTTTAAATAAAATTTTCAAACAGAAAAAGAATAAAATAACAAATATAAATTTTGATTACAAAACACTGATATAATATATATAAAGTTCAATATCCATGATGTAAGCAACAATATTAAAATAATTGTACCTATTCGAATGATAGAAACCACCAAACTTATATATATTCACTGAAGAAATCAAAATTCATATAGTACACAACTCTCTCTTTTTAACACCAATCTATATATTTTAATTTTACATATACAATATAAAACCAAGGGAAGTGAAAATTTTGAGAATATAAGTTAATCGAAGACATAGCACCATATTCACACTAATTACATTTTCTTTGACATCATATTTTAAGTTTTTAACTACTATTTAAGTAAAGTTGGTCAAACATATATGAATATAAAATGCGTTTTTATTAAACAAAAAGCTACGACAGAAAATAATAATAAAATAAATAGTAAATATCATAAAAGAAAAAAATCCAAAATACATCATAATAAAGACTAATGTCAAACATTAAATTAAAAATACAATATCGCCAAGTGTGGATGTTTTATATATCATTTCAGCATATTAAAATCACTATTTTTAATATTCTAACTATTTTAAGTTTCAAAAGTACTTTTGAATGTTAAAAGACCAATTATAAATGTTATGAACCATTTCCTGAAAATTTACAAACCACTCCTCAAAATTAATATGCATTTCCTAGAATTTTAAAAACACCTTCTTACACCTCCTGTTGTTTTAAAAATATTTTGTATATCATTCAAATATATTTAAAATATATTACTAAATGTTAAACTCTAAACAATAATCACTAAGTTTTAAATTCAAATATTGGTATATTTTTAGTTAAAGATATTTTGTAAAATAATAACTAACTTAAGATATTTTAAGCAATTTATTTAAAAACAATTTCAAGTATGTCGAAACCATTTTAAAATGTTTACTAAATTTTTAGGAGTCCAAGTTTGTAAATTGTTCCTAAACGTTAGTAAACTTTTCTTAATTCTTTAGAAACTTTTTCTTTTTTTTTCCTTTCTTTTTAAATTGCTAACAAAGAAAGAACTGCATCCACAAAACAAGAGGATGATACTACGACATGTCTTCCAAAGAAGTAAGTTCTTTATCACAATGGGATGAAATAAGTATATCAAGAGTGAATGACTTACCCTGTATATATTATTCAGATAATATAGTTCAAGCTAATGACATTATATTTGAAAAAGGCATTATATTTGAAGGATTCACACTCGCATATAATTTGCAGGCTGAAACAAACTGTGCATCAGGACGAGGCGTTGTAATTGTAAAACAACTTACACAGTCATGTATGATATAACAAAAGATAGACCTACGCTGCTACGCAAGTTGAAAGTGCAGCATGATGGAGCAGCAGCAGCTGATGGGTTAAGGCTGCACTTTGTGAAGAAGTTAATGTTGTTCAGCTTCTTCAACCACTTTTAGTCCCATTTTCTCTTCGGTTTTGTTCTCCTTCTTCTCAGTCTTATTCTTATCTAGGCTAAATGATATAGCAGAAGCTAAGATAAATACAACTAATTAAACACTTGTTATAAATAATAAAGTAGATAAACATAATATTTAGAATATATCTAAATATTTTTCTATATTAGTTTTTTCAAATTGGAAAAGATTCGTATTCAAATCTTAAATGTGGTCTTCAACTCCAAAACCTTCAAGATTTGAAATTTTCATGTGAACTTCTTGATTTTTTACTGTCTCTTCCATAAATAATAATGACCAACTTCGAATAAATAATATATTCCATCATATGGATCCATCTTCTCCTTTTTACTACAAATCACAACATGGTTATATAGAATTTATTTATTTTATGCTTTACTATATCACAATGAGATGAAATAGGTACCCTACTACATTTTACCTTGTGGCCACGTGAATATAAATCTATTTTGCGGTCTATTTAAATATTTAGAGTGAGAGTCAATCCATGGACCGCACCACCTCTTTAGAGATTAGTCTAGATTTCTCTATGAATTTCAGACATCCAAAGTTCAAAATATGTCGTAGTATCATCCTCTAATTTCGTGGATGCAGTTCTTTCTTTGTCACATACCTGAAAACTCTTGCTAGATTATGCATCAGCCCTTCTCCTTTCTTCTCATCTCTGCCTTAGCGCTAGATTGTTAATCAGACCTCAAGCTTATTCTCGTTTTCATATCAAATTCTGGAGATAGAAGTTGAGGGAAGTTTTCACCTGAGTTGTGACTACCCATGAAGGTTTGTTGAGATAGTCTCGTTTTTTCCTGTGTAGGTTTCAAATTTGAACTTCTTCCTCTTGCCGGATAGCTATCACCCCCGACAGCCGTAGACACAAGCTCGCCGCCATCTGTGTGTTTTTCTTCAGCCGACACAACTGAATCTAGGACTGGATTCAGAGCAAGTATTCGGGGCTTTTGCTATACTTGTAACCTGGCTTACCCTGCCCGAGTAATAAATATTTACCCTGTACTTGTATTTGCTAATACCAAATACTTGGTTAAGCAAGTACAAGTCTATATTTCAAATATTTGCGAGTAACTTGCTCGACTTATACTTTCTTATTTAAAGTTAAATTTTTGTACTTGGACCTTTAAAATGGAAAGTCAATTTCGATGATTTCAATTTAAGAAAAAGTTTTTGCTTGGCTTTTCTATTATAACTGATGCAAAAGATAATGTAGAGTATAATTGATATAAAAAATAAAAGAGAATTATTTTGTTTCACATGATTGAAAAAGAAAAACCACAATCTCCCTTACCGACATTAAAGAACTTATTCTTCTCTTTCGTAGTTATGACATCTCCACTTCCCCTATGAATATGTTATATACATCATTTTATATTTTTAGAATTTAAATATATTATATAGATATTAAACTAGCTGAAATAATAATATAAATGTTATAAAATATTTTGAGAATCAAGTAACAGGTCGAAACATGTCAAATACCTAAAATAAATTTAAGATTTGATACTTGATTTTTATTTGTAAGTAATAAAATTTTATAACTTGTTACTTGTTTTGGTTATGACGAGTACTTATGTTTTCCGACAAATATGGGGGAGGGTAGCGAGTATAAGCTATGTAACGGGTATTTATGCACAGCCCAAACTGAATCTATTTCCTTCTCTGCTCCTCTTCCTCAATCTACTCTCTTCGGTTTTAAGCCTATTTCTCTAATGGGCCTGTATTACTTGGCCTTCAAGTCACCAACATTGAGATACAATCGTACAAAGTACAAACCGAAAATGCTGAAATGGACTGTTGGAAGTTATCATTGTTGTCTGTTGCTTGATATAGTGTATAGTATTAAGGAGTATGGACCAATCAATTGATGTTACTTCTTTAATAATTCAAAATCATAATACAAACCGGTGAGTTGTATTGCTTTTTCTTTTGCTCCAATGTACTCAAGATGTCTCTCTTCCCCATTGTATTCATATGATTTAGTTACAAGCAACCAAAACTAGATACATAACCAAAATATATTAAAAGACCAAAAATATATAAAAAAACAGAACAACTTCCATTGACTGACTTTTGAATTCATCTCTGCCAACCTGTTGACCATAATTAAAAGCCCACATGATGATTTGTTTCACAACCTTCTTTCATCTCTTCCTGTTTCATTCACATTTAGAGATTTAGGATTATAACCAAAGATTCACAAAAGATAAAAGAAGAAAAAGGGTGAGTTATAGCCTTACAGTCAAAAGTAGCCCAGCTTGACGGTGGTGCAATGGTGGTACTTCTATTCTGATACAATTCGCCGGAGAAAATCTCATTCTTTTGATTTGGTTTCTTAACTTCCATACCCACTGGCAGTGGTAGAGCATATACATTCTCCTTCATATCTACCGAACCCTGCATTACAGAATCAGTTAAATAAAAAAAATGAGTCAAGATCCTTCTAAGAAAGCATTCTTGGTTCTTCCCACATGACATTTGACTACATTACCAATCCAGTGATTTTCTTTTTTCTTTTGGATTCAGAAAGGCATACCGCACGAATCCTTGTTTCTGGAGGTGTTACTTGAAGAACATGCTTAAGAAGGAGATCTTCATCAAGGGAAAGAGTTCTTGCTTTCTTTGGAGTTTCAGGCTTATATCCGCTGATCTCTACCAAGTGACTAACTTTGCAGCTTAGCTGGCTAGCTACAGGAGCAGGCTGAATCCCTCCCGGTGAAACCCATTTCTTCTCATCGTATCTAAAAACAGAAGCAAACAAACCAAAAAAATATTCAAGATAAAGAAGCAGAAAAGGCAACAACACTTCTTTTAGCAATAGAAAAGAAGCAATTACTTGGCTCTTATAAACGCGTCGCTTGAACTTCTCTCGAAATGAAGAGGCAACTCTGCTTCCCAGTACTGATTTGCCTTAGCATTACCGGTAGCTAGACCAAGAGAACAAGAATGATCAAGCAATAAGATAGATATTATTGAGTTTCAACTGAATAGGTTCATTAAATTACTACAAAAACAGGAGCTTACATTGCATGAAAGCAACCTGATCTGGAAGCCATGTATCCAGAGTTATAGACCTTACCTGTATTCAAGAACCATGCATGATCACTAACTTCCATGTTCAAACACAAGCAATTAAAAAAAAAAGTAAAGAAACCTGAGAGATGTGGACACCAAGGCTGCGATGGATTCCAGAGCATTGCATACATATGAATATCCCAAGGTTCACACTTGCCCATCTTGGTGCCCTGTCCAAACAAATATATAGATCATCCAACAAAAAAAAACACAAAAGCTCTAATCATTCTGTTGAATGAGGATGAACAAGATAGAGACAGATGCTTACTTTGATCTACAATCTGCACATTCTCTATTGTCTGGTTTCTTTAATAGTGCTTCCAATATCTGTAAGAAACACAATCTCTCTAAGGAAACCGTTTGTGATCAGTAATCAATGGTGAGAATCGAAAAGATGGAACCTTTGAATGTTTGGCGTTAAGCTCCTTGGAAACAGAGGCCTTCCCATTCATTCTGATGAAAACAGAGATAACCACAGAGAGAGAGAAGTTTGTAGTAGAGAGAGCGAAGAATGATCGATCTCAAGGAAGAACGAACTTTAAGGAGAGAAGAGAGGGAGAAGGAGGAGAGCTCTCTCTCGTACCCTTTTATATCTGTGACTGCGACACGTCATCTCTCTCTCTCTATTTTTGTTAAAACAATTAATAAGCGGAGGAGAAGACGTTAGAGACAGTGAAGGGTCAAAACAGAGGAAGAGACTAAAACGAAATTGATTTCTCTTCTCCGGCGTCATAATCAGCAATCTCGACCGTTTATCCACCAAAAGCCTCCTCCTTTACCACAACTTCTCTTCAGGTTAGCTTCTTCTCTCTTCTAAGCGTAATGGGTCACTACAAAACTCTGTTTCTATGTTCTAAACTCTCGCAAGTTTATGTCTTTATGTGATTCAAAAACAACCATTTATAAAGCATAAGAGATCTATACAATACTAACCATCATCAATACACTTCACCCACGCCTTATTCATAACATATTGACCTTTTAAGACTATCAACTTTTCAAAAAGCTATCGACTTTCGAATTGGTTGCAGCAGATAGAAACTTCATACAAACAGGAGGATTCACTCCAGCTATAGCCAACACTGAGCTTGGAAAAGACCAAATCCCATCTCCACATATCAAACCAGAAGCCACCGCAGTTCCAAAAGCTTCAGCCTTTGCTGCATCCACTCTCTCCCATATGAAAAGTATCAAACTTCCCACACACATGTCAATAGCAAAGTACGGTCCCAAGAAAAACGGTATAGCCATTGCCATGGGCAGAGGCACAAACCTACCCCACTTGCTCGGTAAACTATCTTTCACTATGTTCACAAGAATCGCCACGCTGAAGAACGCGTAGCATAGGACTAGACACTCTCTTGGTAAAGATGCAACACCTTCTACTCCTAGCTTAGCCATGCTTCGATACACTGTAGCAAACGGTGCAGGGTACTCGCTGTTTGGGATGCCTAGATCATCAAAGGCCTTGTAGAATAGCCAGAACACGCATGGGGAGACAACGCAGCCCATTGCTGTTCCAATCACTTGGCTTACGAACATTGACTTGGGAGATGAGAGAGTGAGGTAGCCTGTTTTGAAGTCTTGTGTGAGGTCTGAAGCTGTTGAGACTATGTTCATCATGACACCGCATGCTGCTAGACCAGCTAGCATACCGCCGTGCTCGGACCCGGCCCATGCTCCTATTGTGAATATGGCGAGTTTGCCGTACGTTGAAGCTAAGGACCAGTCTGTGAGTCCAGCGCCGTAAGCGTTGCAGAAAGCTAAGATAGGTGCGCAGATGTAGATGACTAGAATGTAATACCATCTGAGCTGGTGGAACATGTGTGGGAGTATGGCTGTAGATGTTGCAGAGATGATGATGTATCCTCCAACAGCGAACCAAGTAGGGATTTGGTCTTTGAGGAAGAATCTTGTACGACGTTGGTCATCATAAGATTCCTTTGGGCTTTGTGGGGAAGCATGAGGATCTTCTTCTTGGACTGTGAAAGATCTTCTTGAAAAAGATGGAGTACCTCGGAGCTGTACAAATAGTCCTGATAGTGTCCGGCTCAGCACTTTGCAGAAGTTGTATAAGCCATCTCCTAGGATGATAGCAACAGCTATGAAAACCTGAAAAGGAACAACATTGTACCATAAGAACAAGCTTTAAAGCAGGGAGGATTCATTTTAGTATACCTTGTAAGCCTGGAGACCATGCATGCTGCTGGGTTCAACATCTGCAGGAAACCAATCTCCCTTTTTGGTTTCAATGAGAGGCCACATTATACCCCAAGAGAGAATACCTCCCAAGAGAACAGAGATGTTGATTATGTATGGGCATATCATGCCAACACCCACATATGTTGCTGAAAAATCAAAGTAGAACCTATTTGTACATCAGGCTCTCACCATAAAGAAACAATAAGCCAATGCTCTTTCTTTTGAGCAAGTGAGTTGTTGTTTATTGATCTTACTTGTATTGATAAGCTTTGAGTCCAAAGGTAGGGAAGTTGGAGAACCCACAATTTTCTCCTCCGGTAAAGAACCATTGGAAGAAACTCCACAAGAAGCTGAAAGAGAAGAACTTCCCCAATACCCTCACTTGTTTCCTGATGCAGAGAAGCAGCAATGGAGTGAAAAAAGGAAGCAGAGAGCTCAAGACTAATAAGCATTAAAGTGAAGTGAAAAGAGTCATTACTTGGCTAGCTTGGCTCCTTGAGGTGTATGAAAGCTGTTGATAAGATGAGCAGTTGCAGTCCCACTTGGATATGTTAGTTTGAAGTCTATTACCATTATCTGCAAACACAGAGAAATTGGTAAATGCAAGATCTCTTCAACTCTTTTTTGGTTCACATTAACAAAACTGAGACCAACCTTTCGCAGGGGAACAACTGAGAAGAGACCAAGAAAGCTGACAACAAAGAGGAAACCTATAATCCAACCTAATGAAGGGTTCTTGACGCCACGAGCGACATCTCCTGATTGCTTCGCAATTCGTTCACTCATGCCAAAGAGATATGTCCCAAACCCTCCTGTACATGAGAAAATGCCATAAACATAAGCAGAGAGAGAGAGAAAGCAGGTGAGTGATGAGTGTTCTTTACCGCTGAAGGCAATGCCAGAAGAAGCAACAACGCAAGTCTGAATAACAGTATTCTCCTGGCGAGTAAACGGCTGTTTCAAGTATCCAGACCTATGAAGCATCTTGGTCCACGTCTTAACAAAGAAGAATCCCAGCAAACCAGCAGAGACATTGAGCGATGGTATGATTCCCGTTGTGAGGTTAAGCTTCATAACAATGAAGCTAAACAAGATGCTTAGCACAAAGCTCACCACAAAAGCCCTCAGAGTCAGCTGCTTTGTCCAAGAAGGCACTTCTCTGCTTTCAAAGATCTTCTCCACAGATTCCTCTTCTTCTTCCTCTTCATGCTTATTCGTCCCCTTCTCAGATTCTGGACTAAACCCAACTTCCTGCAACTCATGTTCCACAACTCTGTCTGGATTTAGATACCCTTTTCTCATCCTCTCTATCTCTCTGTTTCTTAGATCTAAGAAAAAAAACGAGGTGGTGAGAAAGTTAACAAGGACTGTATTATTGAGAACTAAAATCAAAGGCTCAAAGTTGTCAACTTGGACTCTGTTTTTTTTTTTACATTCTGACAAATCAGATAGCTTTGGTGTTTCTTTATTCACTTAAGATTCTTTGTCGGTATGTCTGTAAATAGCTAATTACCTGGAATTTAACTTGTTAATGGTTTATAAAATCAACATCATTAAGTTCTAAACAAGTTCTTAAACTCTATCCCTATCCAACAACCTTGGAACTAATATCTCCGAGTGCTCTCCAGACCACATAGTGGAATAAAAGTTTATACCTTTTATTTATTATTATAAGATAATACTAATTGAAGATAAGGCAAAGAATATGAGAAAACCAATGGTGTCTTTATTTCCTATTTATCAACTCAAAATGGCAGAAAATATTACTGAATATAAAATGAAAAATAAAAAAGGACCAATCCCTTTATAAATTACACTAGATTCTAATTTACACGTGAGCGAGCACCACATTCTTTACAAATTATTTTTTAAAAGTTTTGATTTTTTAAAGAAAACACTATTAGATACAACGGTTGTTTAACCAGTGGAGGTGTGATTGTAAAACCAAGAGAACACTGTATAGAGGCCTTGAGAGCAGAAGTTCAACTTCTATTGGACACGTGGACAAACCTAGGACTGGGTCTGTAATAAGACAAACAGAGCGAAACAGAGTCTCGTAGTTGAGAAGCAGAGTGTAAGTGAAAGATGGGAAGAAGGCTTCGTTTTGGCATGAGTCGTGGTCTTCTTTGGGTTGATGTATGTTTTAAGTGATCGAGGTCACATAGATATAGGGGAATACCAGTCAATGCAACAGTGGATGCGCGTAGAAATCACAGGAAAAGGCAACATCGGGTCCCAATTTTGAATAGAGTAGAAATGGAGATTGAGAGATATAAAGCCAACATGGTGGAGGAGGAAGATATGTCTATGTGGAAGAATGGGAAAGGAAAATATATTAAAAAAAAAAGATTTCTGCTCTAATTAAACTTGGCAAGCAAACTGAGAAAAACATCAAGACTGTTATTGGTATAAAGCTGTGTGGTTCCAATATGCAACACCAAAATTCTCTTTTATGCTATGGACTGCAATGCATGAAAGACTTCCAACAGTAGACCGTATGAGGCATTGGAATGGGAATATAAATACCTCATGTGTTTTATGTCAAGAACCGTTGGAGACTATGGGTCATATATTCTTTGAATGTTCATATTCAGCTCAGATATGGGAGATTCTGATGAAGGGAGTACTGAAAAATCAGTATACTGCGAATTGGGGAAGCATGATCTGGTTGGTTACAGATCACACATTGAGTAAGCTAAAGCTGTTTACCATAAGGTATGTATTTCAATCAACAATACATACTATTTGGAGAGAAAGAAATTGAAGAAAACATGGGGAATCTCCCTCAGTGGCAGCATTATTAATCAAGATGATTGATAAGAATATGAGGAACAAATTCACAATCATTCAGAAAGTTATGGCTCATATCAACAGTCGAGCCTTTAGGTAATGAAATGGATGTGGTGTTGATGATTGACGCGACGTTGTTTTTTTGTAGGAACATTGATGAGAGTGGTACCAAAGAGTAAGTTAGGATGGCCCTGGTGAAGTGACTGATGCTGAGATCAATGCACGTTAGCTTTGTTAAGGGCGTTAAGGCGTTGATTGTACTTTGCATTGAGTTTTTGGATAGAGATTGTACCGGAGAGTGATGGGAAAAAGGTGGCAAGTGGCCGGAGATTTGGTTCATCTTTAGGTCTAAATGGAACAAGGGGCTAGAGACAGGTTTAAGGTTGTTGGAGAAATTTTTTGAGGCTAAAACAAGGACTCTGAGACGTAGAAGTGTGGTGAGAAAAGGAGGAAGAGAGCCTGAGAGTTGGTTATAGCTAAGGTCAAGAGTGTGGAGGTATGAGAGAGATGAGGAAAGAATTGGGTATAGGACTGGTTAAGCAGTTTCTAGTCAAAGTTATTACTCTTAAGGAGAGGGAGCAGAGCAAACCGGGGAGGGAGAGGTCAGTTGACTAAACCAGGGTAGATAAGAAGTTGAGTCAAATGGGTTAGGTTGGATATAGAAGGAGACAGCGAACCAGAGAGTTAGGGCCAAGAGATAAGGCGGCGACACGACAGAGAGAAGTGCAACTGAGACCAGAGAAGGAGGAACAATGGTCAGGGAGTGTGAAATCCCAGGTGGAGAAAAAGGCTGAGCTAGGCATGTCGGTTGAAGAGATGGATTCAAGAGCGGCTTGGTCCATAGGAGCTAATGAAGAGAAAGTAGAGTAAATGAGAGTGAGCAAAAGAAGGTAGAAAGTGTAGCTCATGTTGTTGTCTTGTTGATGTTCCTCTTCTTTCATTTTGTTACTTTTAGTTTGGTGAAAGATTTTTAAAAAGGAGAGAGAGGAGAGGGCGTGAGAGAGAGTAATAATCAACACATAGCTAGAGAGTATGTGATAGTGAGTGAATGGTAACGTTACGTTATGGATTCTTGTCCGAGAATGTGTGAGTTTATTTTATTACGCATTATTTTGACTCACGTCGGTGATATGGCGGTCGTGGTCATATACTATATACTAATACCACAGTAAATTTAATTAATTCGGAATTAAAATAACATTACAAATTGGTTTTTAAAGAAAAACTGGTGGTTTGATTTCTTTCAGTTTTAAAAATTAGAAGTCGATTTTCATGTGCATAAATAGTAGAATGACAACCATTACTACAAAAAGAAAATGTCCCAAACAAAACATTTCGTGAAGCAAAAGTAAAAAACACACAGACACTTTTCTTTGTTGGTTTTGGCTCTGTAATAATAAGCTGATTAGATTCGTTCAGACAGTCGAGTCTGAAATATCTCTGGAAGAACCTTCGTAGTCAACGTCTTCCTCTATGAGCGGCCGTGTATCCGCCGCAGGATCGTATCCCTGAACGACGAGCACCGACGCTGTGGTTGAAAACTCCGAGGACGACAACAAACCTCCAACTGGTCCTAACTCCGGACAATCCGTACTGTTAACCAACGACGCAACCGCCGCGTTTCTCCCCACGATAAACAGATTGCATTTGCTCATCGCTTTAAGCGTTGCGTTGACATCTTCTTTGCTCTCAACGACTCTCTCCTCGTAAGCCAACGACTCATTCCCTCTTGGATCGTTCATCAACTCTCTCAAGAACTCTTCGTCGATCTCTTTTCCTTTCTTCTCCTTCTCGTCTTCTTCTCCCTTGTCGAACCTCTTCAGCGTCCCTCTCGCAGCTACGAACTTGAGAATGGTTAGCGAGATCCCTGGATGTTCCACCATCTTCATCCCGTAAGCGAGAGCTTCTCTGTCGTCTAAGCCGCCGAAGAACGGAACCACGATCTTGTAATCAACTTCGCTGGCCACGACGTGCGAGGTTCCACCGAGTCCTCTGTCCACAAGAATCCCGACGGAGCAAGGAGCTCGTTGCAAGACACGTTTGTTCACTTCGTGGAACGCATGTCCTATCGACTCCATCACTCCGTCTACTCTCTGATGCTTGTGAAACGGAAGCAGAATCATCGCAACTCGTTTCTGGTGCGCGCTTGTGCATACGTCCTCGTGGATGCTGCCAAGGTCAGAGATCGCGGTCATTGGTCTAACCGCTACGGCTCGGAGATGCTGGTAAGCCTCGAAGGCAATCACCATCTGATCCGTTGATCTCTCCACCTTGTTCCACGCCGGAAGTCCGTTCAAACGAGCTTTGTGAACCATCGCAATCGCTGATGACCGCTCAGAGAGCTCCATTAGATGCATCGCATAGACACAGAGACGTCCTCTTTGTCCTGTTCCTCTTGATGATTCAATCATGTTGATCAATGTAGGGATGTTGCGTGTACTGTGGAAGCAAGCAAGTATACGTAGCTCGGAGTCATGATCTTTTCTCTGGATTGTTCTATGCTTATACGGTGCTCCTCTTCTTGCAGGCTTGTAAATCGCCATCAGAAGTGGAGTCGTGATGAAGGTTGTGACCAACGCCATTAGGACTAAGATCGCAAACGCTTGATCATTCAGCACCTTCCGGTCCTTTCCGATGTTTAGAACAATAAGCTCTACTAAACCTTTGGTGTTCATAAGGACTCCTAGTGACATGGCTTCTCTGAAAGGAACCTTGCAGAGCAGCGAGGCCACAACGGTTCCTCCAATCTTCCCGAAACAAGTGGTGAGTATGACAAGAAGTAGAAGTCCCCATGATTGTGCTCCCCTGATCGTTGTTACATCGGTTTTGAGACCGCTAGACGCAAAATACAACGGTAGAAGAAGCCCTGAGACTAGATCTTCTATCTTCTCTGTCAAAATCCTGCAGAAAGGTCCTTCTTTAGGAGTCACTATACCTACAACAAACGCCCCGAACAACGCGTGTATCCCAATAGTGTCTGTCACAAAGCTTGCCGCTAAAACCAAGGTTAGAGTGACACAGACATAGAGTTCCTTCACAGGCTCTCCTTCAGGACATCGTCTAGCCATATAACCAAGGAGAGGTTTGATTGCCACAACTGCAAAGATCACAAATCCAGATCCACAGAGGAGAACCCAAAGAGGTACAAGAGGAGAACTGTCATCTCCTGAGAGAGCAATCGCAAGCGCGAGGAGTATCCAAGCTGCAATATCATTCACTCCCGCTGCTGACATCGCCATACGTCCAATGTCGGTTGTTAAAAGCTTTAGCTCAGCTAGGATACGAGCAAGCACAGGGAAGGCAGTAATTGACAAGGCAACACCCATGAAGACTATAAATGGAATCTGATGGACTCCTTTGCTTATGGTGGAACTGAGAACAAAAGATGTGCCTACACCCAGTATAAAAGGAAGTGAGATCCCAGCTAGAGCTATCAATAGTGATTTCTTTCCGGTTTTTCTGATGGCTGCAAAGTCAAGCTCAAGCCCAACTAGAAACAAGAAAAACAGAAGACCGATATTTGCGAGCGTGTCTAAAACGGTCAGGCTCTTCTCTGGGAAGATGGTGTCAATATACACCTTGCTTCGTCCCAGAGCAGTAGGTCCAAGCAGTATCCCTCCCTACGGAACCATCCGTTTTAGTCTCTTACTATGTTATTAAATTACCACTGAAATGAAAAAAAATATATACAAAAAGATACTCACAATGATCTCGGCAATGACCCGGGGCTGTTTGAGAGGTTTAAGGAGGTAAGCCAAGAGCCTTGTAAACACAACCACCAAGCAGATCTGTAGGATGATCAGAGGAAGCGCGAAATCAAGTGGGCTTTCGTGTTGGAAGGCTCCATTAGAAGTAGCCTTCATTGAAGGTGGGCAATCCCCTGTAATATTGGTGCTAGCCATCTAAATTTATAGTTTGATGACTGGTCGAGAAACGCGACACTGCTTAAACCCTCAATAATGCCTTGTCTGCTCCCTCATTGCATTGCCAAGCGAGGGATGAGACTTGGCCGGGGAGAATAGGAAAACAAGATCTATTCTGCTACGTCTCTGTTTTTCATAAACAGAATCCACTTCAAGAAGTGAGGATATAAAAGGGAGCAACAGGAAACTATTTATGTCGACAGTGCTAAGAATAGAAAGAAGAGAAGTTAGACATACCAACTCAGGGTCATACACCTTGCACCTTTTCTATTTATAGACTGTCAGTTACTTAACTTCCAGCCACAATGTATCTCTCCTTCACAGACATGAAACTCCCTACACTGCACCATCTCTGTTATGTCAGTTTGTCCTAATTTTACAAGCACTTGTACATCTCTCCAGAAAAAGGGCAATTTGATGTCTTACCCTTCAAAGATTCTTAAACATCAACTAATTTCACTTATACCAATGTATATGCATTGGATAGACGATATGAAATACACAAAATATCATGAGATGCATTAAAGGGGTAAGAGCAACTTACAACATTGTGGAGAAAGAAGTCAACATTGTTCCAAGCCGTGTAATGTACATTTACAATTTCCCACAATGTAACAAACGCATTAATCTGAAGACCGGGTTGTCGTGCTGCAGCCGCTAGTGCCTCAATGCGTCCGTGGTATGGGTAACTAGTAACCACCAAGGTCAAACGCCACATTTGTGATCCCTTCAGGATTTTGCTATAGTTTCCCCCAACTTTCTTTGCCACCTCCTAATCAATTCCAAAGGCTGTTTGACTTTAGATAGTGTTTGTTTCATTCACCCATAAAAAAAGGGATATCAAGATAGGTAAATCCAACTGAAGCTAAGGGTCTCATGCTAAAGCTTAAGAGATGCTTCAGCTGGATTATTCTGTGGACAGGCAGGGGTAATGAAGAACTTACAATGGTGGGACGAGCTATATTGTAGCCAAACTCAGATCGGAGTCTGGTTTCAGTGTGCGGAAAATTCAAAATCTTCTTAAAGCAGAAGATTCAATAATGTATGATCAGACATGTGGTTTAGTTTGTGAAAACTAGTCACATATTCATTATGCCAACACTATTTGTAACTACAATATAAGAACATTGTTTTTTTTTACCCTATAAGCACTTAACTTCATAAGAAGGATCCAGTGTTTGCTCTCGAATTAGATCCGAATACAAGAACACTCACTTGCAATAAGGACCCATACACATAGAACCAAATCTTCAACAACAGAAGAGAAGACAGATTGAAGAAACACCACTAAGTTCTCTAGTCATAAGCTAATGCAATGGATAACTCAGCTCAAGCTTCATTCACAATTCTTCCCCACCTCTAAGAATGCTCCAGAGGTTAACTAAACCTCTCTACTCTCCGACGCCGCAGCTCATCTAAAGGAAGATCACTCGAAGAATGTGCTTGTCCCTGGTTCACTGACCATCCGTTTCCTCTACCCCGTCCCGAGCCACACATCTCACAAACACTTTCCCAACCAGAATTGTCAAACGTACACGACTGGCATCTCCAGATACCAGGTCCTGCAATCCCATTATGACTTCTCCCCACTCTTCCTCTTCCCGTAATCCTCCTCCTCCGAGACCCAACCATACTATTCAGAAACCTCAATGGCCACGTCACCGCTCTAGTAACACCTCTAACCACCATAGCCACAGGATCTGAGCCAGAGTAAGAACTCTTCATCTTCATGTAAAGAATCCCAGCAAGAATCCCACCTAAATGCCCAAGAAACGAAGCCCTCGGTACAAACATCTGCACAAGAACCAGCTCAGCCCAAGCAGCATACTTCGTCGGGACAAGGACCCCATAGACGCTGGTGTAATCCTCAGCCTGAGAATTGAGAACAACTTTCAAAGCAAAGAGGACTCCCGAGAATCCCACAGAGTACTCATGGTAATAAGCTCTCCTGTAATCAAAGAACACGTGGAGAGATTTGGCTAAAACCAATGTGACTCCTTGTGACATACCGAGAAGCGTAAGGACCATAGAAGCAAACTGAGTGCTTCCCATGGACGTCTCGAGCTTGATACCTTTCCAGAGAAGAGACATCATGTTGTAGACTAAGTGAGGCTCGTTGAGGTGGTACAAGGCTGATAGAAAGAAGCGTTTCAAGTCCTTGTGCTGATTCAAGAAAAACAACACAAGTTAGCATAGATCACAATCCCTAATCGAGATCGATGAAACTGCAATCGAATTCTCAAATTGAGGTATTACCTTGAGGATGAGGTTTGGATTGAACCAGACCTCGCTGATGTGAGGGATAAGGGGATCGAGAAACGCCGGCCTAAGATAGACGAGAGTGTTCGCGGCTAATAGACCTGCCGTCACCGGCGGTTTCCACGGCAGTCTATAGTATTCTGCGACGGTGCTAATCGCCAGCAGCGGGAGCATGCCTCCGGTTCCTCTTCTTCTGCCTTCGCCAAAATTCGCCATTCTTTCGATATGATTCTTTCCTTCAAAGGGGTCGGGTCTCTCTCGAATTCTTCAGTGTAGTTATTTACTAATCTAATTTCAGTTGCATATATATATATAGCGCAACTTGGTCTCTACGAAAACAATTCTCCAGACGCTTCTTGCATACAACACATGGGACCCACCGTCACATTTTAAAGACCGCTTAACTAAAAATACTAATATACATTATGTTTTGAAAAATATTTAGAAAATACTTAACCTTAGTTTCTTTATTTTTATTTGACTTACAAAATATCAAAAAAAAAAAATAATTTAAGCTATTTAACAATTTGTATAACAAGTTGGGAGTTATGACATCTAATAAAAAAATATAAAAACTTAAAATCTATAAGTAATTAAATATTTAATGTGAATAATAAAATTATACGTTAAATCCAAATCAAATTAAAAGTTAAACATCAAATTATAGTAGATTTTCAATAATAAAATAAATTAATAATAAATCACATCAATTAATTTTAGTTCTTTCTATCATCCTATTATTGTTAATTTTATAGTTAAATCTTCACTAATATCTAAAAATCACAAATAAAATAGTTTAACTTGGTATAATATATAATAAAAATTGAAAACCTAATTTCTTAATTAGAATTAAAAAATAGTGGAAAACATAAGTAAAATTTGTCCAATGGTTCAGCCGATAATCGAATTCGAGGTTTTAATGATTTTTGCGAATTTTGTTGAATTTTTCATAAAAATTCGACAAAATTCGTAAAAATCATTATAACAACTTGACTGTCCATTACTAATAAATCTTTATATCCACTTTTGTGCTTGTGGTTTCATTATGGGTGATAATTGTGTGTTATTTTGGAGAACTCAAAAAGTTTGGAAGGAACTAGTTTTCTTTGAAGGTAACATCTAACAAATTGTTGAATTAACCATGCGTTGAAACAGGAGAATCACAATAATGAGCTTTATTAACAACACATGTATCTCTTGGATGTATCAATATGTGTAATGCTAATGAATGAGCCTACCTAGAGCGTTATCATTTCATCTTCTCAAATGGAGAAAATAATAAGGTAATACTATTGTTGGCTATTATGAGAACAAATGTGGTAACATTGTCGGCGGTATGTAAATTTTAATAGAGATGATACTCCATATGAAAGGAAGAGTGATTTAGCATGTTTGATTAAGGTTTTCTTAAATCAAACAAGGTTTTCTGAATTCCCAACTAAGATTTTTCTGATTTCAGCCGGTTATGACTTTCAATTATCAACAAAATATTTACTCGACAGGAAATCTACTGTGTTTTTTTTTTTTTTTTGCAAGAAACCACATCAAGATATGAATATTTTCTCATAAACATTTTGGAAACAAATGCTTTTTAGAGGTGGGAGGTTAAACCTAGCAGGATCTAGGATTCGAAAGATACAAGGCACAAAGAAACGGTGTATGAGATAAGTGAAAGAGATCAAGCGATGGAAAGAGGTGGAAGATTCAAGTGAGATTAGAGCATCATCAGTCTCTCAAACAGTCTTTCCCCATTAAAATAATAAAATAAATAGAAAAGTATAAAAGAAGATAAGAGAGAAGAGAGAAGAGAGAAGAGAGAAGAGAGAAGAGGGAGTGAAGAAGAGACATCTCTTTATGAGGAGATTCTTGCACCAAGTTCATGTACTACTGTTACACTTGTCATTCTGTAATTAGTTTCACTTTATTAATGTTTAAATTTTACTAAAACAATAAATTATACTAATATTTTATAGCTTAGAGACTTGGATGAGAGATTAGAGCATGATTAATGTGATGTTCTTAGGGTAGGGTTTTTAGCGTAATTTAATAATCGTTTTCTTAGTTAAAGTTAAAAGACGGTTTTATATTACGCTAAGAATCCCGTCCTAAACACTCTGCAATAATCATGACTTAAGGTTGAAAATTTACTTCTTTAGCACTCTTACAAGATATATAGTCTACTAGCTCTTATTCATTACTAAACAGATAAGATATATAGAAAGAGAGAGACATGTAGAGCACTCTCAAGAGAGAATAGAAGAATCATAGTGTCATAGTTTGTAGCCTTGTAGGTAAGGTTACAGCTTCAAGGTCTCATCAATGGAGATTTATGCCTCTTATTCTCCTTACTTCTCATCCTCTGTCGATGTCATTCATCTTCTGAATCTTCCGTTAATCTCTCCCTTAGCGTCACCTTTCCCTCTACTTCTCCACAAAGGTCTTCTTCACATCACTACTACTCTGTTTTTCCTCTGTTTTGTGAGATCACATTTGTGTTTTGATGTTTTTTTTTTGTTTATATTTCAGAGCGACAAGCCAAGATTGGCCCCCTATAATACTAAAGGGTCTTCGTCTTCACCAACGTGGTTACGACACAGCGTTCTTTGTTAAGGGTTATATGGAAGGTGTCCCCATTGGAAGAAAGCTTGATCTTTCCATATTCTCAGGCTACGAGGGTCTATTAGAGAATCTGTTCACACATGTTGGAAACTTCATTTATAAATTATATGTAAGTAACTAACATAACAACATTCTTGAAAACACAACTACATTCGGACACGTTTGCAAAATGTTCATACATTGTCTTTGGTTCTAACAGACGATAACTGAGATAGAAAACACCATGTTTCGACGTATCAAGAGAAAGATGGAGATTGGATGGTCGGATACATTCCATGGGAGTAAGAAATCTTAAACTTCCCATCTGACATATTGATAAGTTTCCTTATACTTTTGTATAGTTATATCTGACTTGGTTAAATGTTTTTGTTCAGTATGTTTCTTAAAACCGTGAGAAGACTAAGGATCACGAGATTAGAGAGGTGCTAAAACTTGGATCGTTCGGTTCAGTGACACTGTTTTCATAGTCTTGCAAGATTAAGACATTGATAAAGAGTCTTCATGCGGGACGTATCATTAAAGAACTTGGATGGTTGATGCCTCATGCATATATATTTATTTGACACCTTTTATGTGTGTGTTTTTTGTCTGAATAATAAATAATCTCAAAGATTTTTTACATACATTTAAAACTGTGTTCCTTCAGATGTGCATATGAACATGAATAAGAGACGAACGTCGTTGGGTAGTACGAACATGGAAGAAGGGAAGAGAATGATTCTCAAAATTTGCCGGCTCGTCTTTCTTGTTAATTCAGTTCATCAACGAGTTACTGAACCCGTTCCAAGTCCAGTATATACCAACTGGAAAGCCCGGCCACATAAAGTCCAATATAACAAAATACATAGTAACACTATTCTAAAATGATAACTATAAAATTATTTGAAAGACATATAGTTGTCAAGACTTAAAATTATAACAATTATGAATTTCTGAAGTTTCTTTTGGAATGCATAAAATTTGATGAAGTTGCTTTTGAAAAAAATGCTCTAGTTTTGAATAGTGTTACTATTCTTCTTTTTAAAAAAATAAATAATCAAAATGCTCTATTTTTTATTAGTGTTACTTGTTTTTTAATCAAAAATAATATAGTAACACTATTCAAAAATAGAACATTTTTCAAAAACAACTTCATCAAACTTTAAGTATTCCAAATGCAACTTCACAAATGCAAAAAAAAAAAAAAATCAAAAGATTTTTTTTAAAGACTCCAATGGGTATCACCATTGGAGATGCTCTAACACACATGACTATATACTAAAAATCAAAATCTTACAAAATTGTATTGACAAATTTGATAGGAACTTTAATCACGTAGAGTACTCATTGCATCCAATACGGTAGTATAAAAACCTGGTGTATGTGTTTGTGTCTAAAAAGTCTCGGTTTGGGTTAGAAAACCTGGTTAGGTGAAGCACAAGTTGGTGTCGAATGAAAAATCTTAGATATTTTTCCTCAAATGGACATGTTAGGCTTGCAGAGTTGAGTGAGACCATCTCTTTATTAAGATGTTCCCCACACTTTGGCATGTTCTGAAATTTAGAGCGAGAAAATGAGGTAAAGGAGAAAGAGAGTATAAAATAATCTTAAACGAAAAAAAAATTAAAAATTAGGAGAGATTCATGGCATCTTTATCTTAGAGACCCTAAAAAGGGTCTCTTATTTATTTGTTTTTTTGTTTTTTCTGTTTTTAAAAAAATAAAAAAATTAAACCAATCGCTGACAGACACGTGTCAATAAGGTCCGTAAACAGTGCAAGAGACGATTCTTATTTAAGAGTTTTATAAACCGTTTCTTGCACTGTTCACGGACTTCACATGTTAGTGGAACCCGCAAACAGTGCAAAAGACATCCCTTAAGAAACTCGGATAATGATGGTGTCAGAGAACAAACACATTGTGAGAATCAAGGTCCCACTTAAGAGTTTAATAAGTCTCAATCATCAACCATTAAACCCACTGGTCGTCATATGCTTGTTCAGTGATTGGGTTCCTCTCTAAGCTCAAACCGCTGTCACTCTTAATTATTTCTTTTTATTCGAATAATAATATTATTATTTTGTTAGAATTTTTGTAATTTTGTGTGGATATTATTGATCTGTTTTGTTTTGTATAAGTTATGAGTTGTACTTGTGCCCCTTATAATAGTATCCGTGAGGTATATCATGAATTTTTTTGACAGAAAGTTAAATTTATTTAAACTAAAAAAATCCTTTCTTACAATGAACGAACCTTTGGAACTAATTGTTTTGATCTTAATCAAAATACACCTCTATAGCTATTGATAGTTATCTAGTAGCACACCAAAAACTCATGGCTCCATGCCTCCATCATAGGATTGGTAGCCCGTTCCCTTGAAAAAGAGGAGATACGCCAGATGATTTTGTCCACAAGCTTAATCATCGTTACGTCAAATAGGTGAATACTATTAAAAAGTTGTTTATTTTATCAAATAGATGTGTATCATAATACTCTCTAACCTTGTTATTTTGATTATGTATAGATAATTTTTTTCGTCAGATGTTAAGATTTAAATACTTTTTTTTATCAGATGATTTATTTACTTAAACTTTAGCAGGTTTGTCTCATTTTTTCCGGCTAGTTATAGGTTTAGCTAGTAAAAGCAAGATCAGCATTAGATACTCTTGAGAGTATTTAATCATATAAAATATTTGTATTAAATCAAGTATTTGGTTAAAATTTAAATTAAAGGGAAAGCTAAGTCAGTAACACAATGACATGTGTAGTGAAATTCTCAAAAAGAAAATTAGATACCTCAAATTAGATACCTTTTGGTTTTTCTACATTTTCTTTATTTTTGTATTTTTGTTTATTGTGTAGAATATTATTGAGAGACTTTTGATGAAGGTTCTCTAATACACCTAACTGAAACTGAAAGACCATTAGAGCATCCAGTGGCGGAGCCAATGCTATACCAAAAGGGCCACATCACATGACCCATATGAATTTTTGTAAAAACATAAAAAATTACTTGTATTTTCAGAGAAATATCTGATGTACTTAATTTATCTATCCCTGTAAAATATCTATGTTACCAAATTGAGCCCTCTAAAATAAATTGCTGCCTCCAAAGCAAAAGTGGGGTGAATTTCTAAATATTATCTTAAAAATAACCAGTAGACAGGTGACATTTGGCGAATGAGTTTTTCAGCACTTTGATAAAGTCTCTCCTATGATAGACGATTCATCTCTTGCATCTCTTTTCTATTTTTTTCTTTTTTTTTTAATCAAAAAGTTCTTAAAAAACCCACCAAGATACCTTCTACTGATGAT
>MU107491.1:19338-50386 GCA_012274485.2 Sinapis alba
TATCAGTACGTATGGGTCGATTTTTCATGGCCTGATGGACCTACCTATACAGTCCTTGGTCCTTCCAAGCAGTACGGATGGCTGATCGTACCAGCCTATCAGTACAAATGGGTCATTTTTCATGTGCTGTTGGGACCAGTCCGGACAGTCCATGGTGCGTTGAGTTCAATCCTTCCATTCAGTTTGGATAAGGCTGATCATTTCAGCCTATCAGTACGTATGGGTCGATATTTCATGGCCTGATGGACCAGTCTAGACATTCTTTGGTCCTTCCAGGCAGTACGGATGGCTGATCGTACCAGCCTATCAGTACGTATGGGTCATTTTTCATGTACTGATGGGACCAGTCCGGACTGTATTTGGTCCGTTGAGTTAAATCCTTCCATTCAGGTTGTAAAAGGCTGATCATTTCAGCCTATCAGTACGTATGGGTCGATTTTTCATGGGCTGATGGACCAGTCTGAGCAGTCCTTGGTCCTTCCAGGCAGTACGGATGGCTGATCGTACCAGCCTATTAGTACGTATGGGTCATTTTTCATGTACTGTTGGGACCAGTCCGGACATTCCATGGTTTGTTGAGTTAAATCCTTCCATTTAGTGAGGTTAAGGCTGATCATATATGCCTATCAGTACGTATGGGCTGATTTTTCATGGCATGATGGACCAGGCTGGACAGTACTTGGTCCATCCAGGCAGTACGGTTGGCTGATCGTATTAGCCTATCTGTATGGATGGGTCATTTTTCATGTACTGACGGGACCAGTTTGGACAGTCCATGGTCCGTTGAGTTAAATCCTTCCATTCAGTATGGTTAAGGCTGATCATATCAGCCTATCAGTACATCTGCGTCGATTTTTCATGGCCTGATGGACCAGTCTGGACAGACCTTGGTCCTTCCAGGAAGTACGAATGGCTGATCGTATCAGCCTATCAGTACGTATGGCTTATTTTTCATGTACTGATGCCAGTCTGGACAGTCCATGGTCCGTTAGTTAAATCGTTCCATTCAGTTTGGATAAGGCTGATCATTTCAGCCTATCAGTACATATGCGTTGATGGACCAGTCTGGACAGTCCTTGGTCCTTCCAATCAGTACGGATGGCTGATCATACCACCCTTTAAGTATGTATGGGTCATTATTCATGTACTGTTGGGACCAGTCCGGACAAACCATGTTTCGTTGAGTTAAATCCTTTCATTCAGTGAGGTTAAGGCTAATCATATCATCCTATCATTACGTATGGGTCGATTTTTCATAGCCTGATGGACCAGGCAGGAAAGAACTTGGTCCATCCGGGCAGTACGGATGGCTGATCATATCAGCCTATCTGTACGTATAGGTCATTTTTCATGTACTGATGGGACTAGTTTAGACAATCCATGGTTCGTTCAGTTAAATCCTTCCATTCAGTACGGCTAAGGCTGATCATATCAGCCTATCAGTACACTTGCGTCGATTTTTCATGGCCTGATGGACCATTCTGGACAGTCCTTGGTCCTTCAAAGAAGTACGGATGGCTGATCGTACCAGCCTATCAGTACAAATGGGTCATTTTTCATGTGCTGTTGGGACCAGTCCGGACAGTACATGGTGCGTTGAGTTCAATCCTTCCATTCAGTTTGGATAACCCTGATCATTTCAGCCTATCAGTACGTATGGGTCGATATTTCATGGCCTGATTGACCAGTCTGGACAGTCCTTGGTCCTTCAGGGAAGTACGGATGGCTGATCGTATCAGCCTATCAGTACGTATGGCTTATTTTTCATGTACTAATGGGACCAGTCCGGACAGTCCATGGTTCGTTAGTTAAATCATTCCATTCAGTTTGGATAAGGCTGATCATTTCAGCCTATCTGTACATATGCGTTGATTTTTCATGGCCTATTTGACCAGTCTGGACAGTCCTTGGTCCTCCCAAGCAGTACGGATGGCTGATCGTACCACCCTTTAAGTATGTATGGGTCATTATTCATGTACTGTTGGGACCAGTCCAGACAAACCATCATTCAGTACGGATAAGTCTTATCATATTAGCGTATCAGTTTGTATGGGTTGCTTTTTGATCGCCTGATGAACGAGTCTAGACAGTCCTTGGTCCTTCAAGGCAGTACTGATGGCTTATTGTACCAGCCTATCAGTACGTATGGGTCATTTTTCATGTACTGTTTGGACCAGTCCGGACAGTGCATGGTCCGCTGAGTTAAATCCTTCCATTCAGTATGGTTAAGGCTGACCATATAAGCCTATCGATCAATACGTATGGGTCGATTTTTCATGGCCTGATGGACTAGTCTGGACAGTCCTTGGTCCTTTTAGGCAGTACGGATGGTTGATCGTACCAGGCTATCAGTACGTATGGGTCATTTTTCATGTACAGTTGGGTCCAGTCCGGAAAGTCCATGGTCCGTTGAGTTAAATCCTTTCATTCAGTGAGGTTAATGCTGATCATATCAGCCTATCAGTACGTATGGGTCGATTTTTCATGGGCTAATGGACCAGGCTGGACAATACTTAGTCCATCCAGGCAGTACGGATGTCTGATCGTATCAGCCTATCTGTACGTATGGGTCATTTTTCATGTACTTATGGGACTAGTTTATATTGTCCATGGTCCATTGAGTTAAATCCTTCCATTCAGTACGGTCAAGGCTGATCATATCAGCCTATCAATACGTCTGCGTCGAGTTTTCATGGCCTGATGGACCAGTGGACAGTCCTTGGTCCTTCCAAGAAGTATGAATGGCGGATCGTACCAGCCTATCAGTACGAATGAGTCATTTTTCATGTACTGATGGGACCAGTCCGGACAGTCCATGGTACATTGAGGTAAATCCTTCCATTCTTTTTGGATAAGGCTGATCGTTTCAGCCGATCAATTCGTATGGGTCAATTATTCATGGCCTGATGGACCAGTCTGGACGGTCCTTGGTCCTTCCAGGCAGTACGGATGGCTGATTGTACCAGCCTATCAGTACGTATGGGTCATTTTTCATGTACTGTTGGGACCAGTCCGGACTGTCCATGGTCCATTGTGTTAAATCCTTTCATTCAGTACGGTTAAGGCTGATCATATCAGCATATCAGTACGTATGAGTAAATTTTTCATGGCCTGATGGACCCGGCTGGACAGTCCTTTGTCCTTCCAGGCAATACGGATGGCTGATCGTATCAGCCTATCATTACTTATGGGTCATTTTTGATATACTGATGGGACCAGTCCAGACAGTCCATGGTCCGTTGAGTTAAATCCTTCCATTCAGTTTGGATAAGGCTGATGATTTCAGCCTATCTGTTTTATGGGTCTATTTTTCATGGCCTGATGCACCAATCTGGACAGTCCTTGGTCCTTCCAGGCGGTACGAATGGCTGATTCTATCAGTCTATCAGTACGTATGGGTCATTTTTCATGTACTGATGGGACCAGTCCAGACAGCCCATGGTCCGTTGAGTAAATCCTTCCGTTCAGTTGGGATAAGGTTGATCATTTCAGCCTATCAGTACGTAGGGTCGATTTTTCATGGCATGATGGACCAGTCTGGACAGTCCTTGGTCCTTTTAGGCAGTACTGATGGGATCATACAAGCCTATTAGTACGTATGGGTCATTTTTCATGTATAGTTGGGTCCAGTCCGGAAAGTCCATGGTCTGTTGAGTTAAATCCTTTCATTCAGTGAGGTTAATGCTGATCATATCAGCCTATCAGTACGTATAGGTCGATTTTTCATGGGCTAATGGACCAGGCTGGACAATACTTAGTCCATCCAGGCAGTACGGATGGCTGATCGTATCAGCCTATCTGTACGTATGGCTGATCGTATCAGCCTATCTGTACGTATGGGTCTTTTTTAATGTACTTATGGGACTAGTTTGGATTGTCCATTGTCCATTGAGTTAAATCCTTCCATTCAATACGGTCAACGCTGATCATATCAGCCTATCAGTAGACATGGCCTGATGGACCAGTAGACAGTCCTTGGTCCTTCCAGGAAGTATGAATGGCTGATCGTACCAGACTATCAGTACGAATGAGTCATTTTTCACGTACTGATGGGACCAGTCCGGACAGTCCATGGTACGTTGAGGTAAATCCTTCCATTCTTTTTGGATAAGGCTGATCGTTTCAGCCTATCAATTTGTATGGGTCAATTATTCATGGCTTGATGGACCAGGCTGGACAGTCCTTGGTCCTTCCAGGCAGTACGGATGGCTGATTGTACCAGCCTATCAGTATGTATGGGTCATTTTTCATGTACTGATGGGACCAGTTCGGACATTCCATGGTCCATTGAGTTAATTCCTTCCTTTTCAGTACAGTTAAGGATGATCATTTCAGCCTATCAGTACGTATGGGTCGATTTTTCATGGCATGATGGACCAGTCTGGACAGTCCTTTGTCCATCAAGGCAGTACAGATGGCTGATCGTATAAGCCTATCAGTATATATGGGTCATTTTTCATGTACTGATGGGACCAGTCTAGACAAGCCATTGTCCGTTGAGTTAAATTCTTCCATTCAGTACCGATAAGGCTGATCGTTTCAGCCTATCAATACGTTTGGGTAAATTTTTCATGGCCTGATGGACCAGTCTGGACAGTCCTTGGTCCTTCCAGGCAGTACGGATGGCTGATTGTACCAGTCTATCAGCACGTTTGGGTCATTTTTCATGTACTGTTTGGACCAGTCCGGGAAGTCCATGGTCCGCTGAGTTAAATATTTGCATTCAGTATGGTTAAGGCTGATCATATAAGCTTATCGATCAGTACGTATGGGTCAATTTTTCATGGCCCGATGGACCAAGCTAGACAGTCTTTGGTCCATTCAGGCAGTACTGATGGCTGATCGTTTCATCCTATCAATTTGTATGGGTCATTATTCATGTATTGATGGGACCAGTATGGATATTCATGGTCCGTTTAGTTAAATCCTTCCATTTCAGCCTATCAATATGTATGGGTCGATTTTTCATGGCCTGATGGACCAGTCTGGACAGTCCTTGTTCCTTCCAGGCAGTAAAGATGGTTGATCGTATCAGCCTATCTGTACGTATGGGTCATTTTTCATGTACTGATGGGACCAGTTTGACAGTCCATGGTCCATTGAGTTAAATACTTCCATTTAGTACGGTCAAGGCTGATCATATCAGCCCATCAGCCCATCAGTACGTCTGCGTCGAGTTTTAATGGCCTGATGGACCAGTCTGGACAGACCTTGGTCTTTCCAGGCAGTAAAGATGGTTGATCGTATCAGCCTATCTGTACGTATGGGTCATTTTTCATGTACTGATGGGACCAGTTTGACATATCAGCCCATCAGTACGTCTGCGTCGAGTTTTAATGGCCTGATGGACCAGTCTGGACAGACCTTGGTCTTTCCAGGAAGTATGAATGGCTGATCGTACCAGCCTATCAATACGTATAGGTAATTTTTCATGTACAGATGGGACCAGTTCGGACATTCCATGGTCCGTTGAGTTAAATCCTTCAATTTAGTTTGGATAGGGCTGATCATTTCAGCCTATCAGTAAGTATAGGCCGATTTTTCATGGCCTGATGGACCTGCCTGGACATTCTTTGGTCCACCGAGGCAGTACAGATGGCTGATCGTACCAGCCTATTTGTACATATGGGTCATTTTTCATGTACTGATGGGACCAGTTTGGACAGTCCATGGTCCATTGAGTTAAATCCTTCCTTTCAGGACGGTTAAGGCTGATCGTATCAGCCTAACAGTACGTATAATTCGATTTTTCATGGCATGATGGACCAGTCTGGACAGTCCTTGGTCCTTCGAGGCAGTACAAATGGCTGATCGTATCAGCCTATCAGTACGTATGGGTCATTTTTCATGCACTGATGGGACCAGTCCGGACAGTCCATGGTCCGTTGAGTTAAATCCTTCCATTCAGTTTGGATTAGGCTGATCATTTCAGCCAAATCAATACATATGGGTCGATTTTTCATGGCCTGATGGTCCAGTCTGGACAGTCCTTGGTCCTTTGAGGCCGTACGGATAGCTGATCGTACCAGCCTATCAGTACGAATGGGTCATTTTTCATTCACTGATTGGACCAGTCCGGACAGTCCATGGTATGTTGAGTTAAATCCTTCCTTTCAGTACGGTTAAGGCTGATCATATCAGCCTATCAGTACGTATGAGTCAATTTTTAATGGCCTGATGCACCAGTCTGGACAGTCCTTGGTCCTTCCAGGTAGTAAGAATGGCTGATTGTATCAGCCTATCAGGACATATGATTTATTTTTTATGTATTGATGGGACCAGTCCAGACAGTCCATGGTCCGTTGAGTTAAATCCTTCCATTCAGTTTGGATAAGGTTGATCATTTCAGACTATCAGTATGTGTGGGTCAATTTTTCATGGCCTGATGGACCAGTCTGGACAGTCCTTGGTCCTTTTAGGAAGTACGGATGGCTGATCATACCAGCCTATCAGTACGTATGGGTCATTTTTCATGTACTGTTGGGACCAGTCCGGACAGTCCATGGTCCGTTGAGTTAAATCCTTTCATTCAAGGAGGTTAAGGCTGATCATATCAGCCTATCAAGACGTATGTGTAGATTTTTCATTGCCTGATGGACCAGGCTGGACAGTACTTGGTCCATCCAGGCAGTACGGATGGCTGATTGTATCAGCCTATCTGTACGTATGGTTCATTTTTCATGTACTTATGGGACCAGTTTGGACAGTCCATGGTCCATTGAGTTAAATCCTTCCATTCAGTAAGGTCAAGGCTGATCATATCAGCCTATCAGTACATCTGCGTCGAGTTTTCATGGCCTGATGGACCAGTCTGGACAGTCCTTGGTCCTTCCAAGAAGTATGAATGGCTGATCCTAACAGCCTATCAGAACGAATGAGTCATTTTTCGTGTATTGATGGAACCAGTCCGGACAGTCCATGGTACGTTGAGGTAAATCCTTCCATTTTGTTTGGATAAGGCTGATTGTTTAAGCCTATCAATATGTATGGGTTAATTTTTCATGGCCTGATGGACCAGTCTGGACAGTCCTTGGTCCTTCCAGGAAGTATGAATGGCTGATCGTACCACCTATCAATATGTATGGGTCATTTTTCATGTACTAATGGGACCAGTTCGGATATTCCATGGTCCGTTGAGATAAATCCTTCAATTTATTTTGGATAAGGCTGATCATTTCAGCCTATCAATACGTATGGGTCGATTTTTCATGGCCTGATGGATCAGTCTGGACAGTCCTTGGTGCACCTAGGCTGTTCAGATGGTTATCGTAGCAGCCTATTTGTATGTATGGGTCATTTTTCATGTACTGATGGGACCAGTTTGGACAGTCCATGGTCCGTTGAGTTAAATACTTCCTTTCAGTACGGTTAAGGCTGATCATATCAGCTTATCAGTACGTATAAGTCAATTTTTCATGGCATGATGGACCAGTCTGGACAGTCCTTGGTCCTTCTAGGCAATACGAATGGCTGATAGTATCAGCCTATCAGTACGTATGGGTAATTTTTTCATGTACTGATGGGACCAGTCCGGACAGTCCATGGTCCGTTGAGTTAAATCCTTTCATTCAGTGAGGTTAAGGCTGATCATATCATCCTATCAGTACGTATGGGTCGATTTTTCATGGCCTGATGGACCAGGCTGGACAGTACTTGGTCCATCCAGGCAGTACGGATGGCTGATCGTATCAGCCTATCTGTATGTATGGGTCATTTTTCATGTACTTATGGGACCAGTTTGGACAGTCCGTGGTCCAATGAGTTAAATCCTTCCATTCAGTACGGTTAAGGATGATCATATCAGCCTATCAGTACATCTGCGTTGATTTTTCATGGCCTGATGGGACCAGTTTGGACTGTCCATGGTCCATTGAGTTAAATCCTTCCATTCAGTACGGTTAAGGCTGATCATATCAGCCTATCAGTACATCTGTGTCGATTTTTCATGGCCTGATGGTCCAGTCTGGACAGTCCTTGGTCCTTCCAGGTAGTATGGATGGCTGATCGTACCAGCCTATCAGTTCGTATGGGTCATTTTTCATGAATTGTTGGGACCAGTCCCGACAGTCCATGGTTCGTTGAGTTAAATCCTTCCATTCAGTGAGGTTAAAGCCGGATCATATCAGCCTATCATTATGTCTGGGTCGATTTTTCATGGCCTGATGGACAAGGCTGGACAGTACTTACTCCGTCCAGGCAGTACGGATGGCTGATCGTATCAGCCTATCTGTACGTATGGGTCATTATTTATGTACTGATGGGACCAGTCCGGACAGTCCATGGTCCGTTGAGTTAAATCCTTCCATTTAGTTTGGATAAGGCTGATCATTTCAGCCTATCAGTACGTATGGGTCGATTTTTCATGGCCTGATGGACCAGTTTGGACAGTCCTTGGTTCTTCCAGGCAGTACAGATGGCTGGTCGTACTAGCCTATCAGTTTTTATGGGTCATTTTTCATGTACTGTTGGGACCAGTCAAGACAGTCCATGGTCCGTTGAGTTAAATCCTTCCATTCAGTGAGGTTAAGGTGGATCATATCAGCCTATCAGTACATATGTGTTGATTTTTTATGGCCTGATGGACCAGTCTGGACAGTCCTTGGTCCTTCCAGGCAGTTTGGATGGTTGATCGTACCAGCCTATTAGTACGTATGTGTCATTTTTCATGTACTGTTGGGTCCAGTTTGGACAGTCCATGGTCCGTTGAGTTAAATCCTTCCATTCACTACGGTTAAGGCTGATAATATCAGCCTATCAGTACATCTGCATCGATTTTTTTCATGGCCTGATGGACCAGTCTGGAGAGTCCTTGGTCTTTCCAGGTAGTACGGATGGCTGATCGTACCAGCCTATCAGTTCATATGGGTCATTTTCATGTATTGTTGGGACCAGTCCGGACAGTCCATGGTCCGTTGAGTTAAATCCTTCCATTCAGTGAGGTTAAGGCGGATCATATCAGCCTATCAGTACGTATGGGTTGATTTTTCATGGCCTGATGGACTAGTCTGGACAGTCCTTGGTCCTTCCAGGTAGTACGGATAGCTGATCGTACCAGCCTATCAGTTCGTATGGGTTATTTTTCATGTATTGTTGGGACCAGTCTGGACAGTCTATGGTTCCTTGAGTTAAATCCTTCCATTCAGTGAGGTTAAGGCGGATCATATCAGCCTATCAATACGTATGGGTTGATTTTTCATGGCCTGATGGACCAGGCTGGACAGCACTTGGTCCATCCAGGCAGTACGGATGGCTGATCTTATCAGCCTATCTGTACGTATGGGTCATTTTGCATGTACTGATGGGACCAGTTTGGACAGTCCATGGTCCATTGAGTTAAATCCTTCCATTTAGTATGTCTAAGGCCGATCATATAAGCTTATCATTACATCTGCTTCGATTTTTCGTGGCCTGATGGATCAGTCTGGAAACTCCGTGGTCCTTCTAGGAAGTACGAATGGCTGATTGTATAAGCCTATTAGTATTTGTGGGTCATTTTTCATGTACTGATGGGACCAGTCCGGACAGTCCATGGTCCATTGAGTTAAATCCTTCCATTCAGTTTGGATAAGGCTGATCATTTCAGCCTATCAGTACGTATGGATCGATTTTTCATGGCCTGATGGACCAGTCTGGACAGTCCTTGGTCTTTTCAGGCAGTACGCATGGCTGATCGTACCAGCCTATCAGTATGTATGGGTCATTTTTCATGTATTGATGGGACTAGTCCGGACAGTCCATGGTCTGTTGAGTTAAATCCTTCCATTCAGTTTGGATAACGCTGATCATTTCAGCCTATCAGTACGTATGGGTTGATTTTTCATGGCCTGATGGACCAGGCAGGACAGCACTTGGTCCATCCAGGCAGTACGGATGACTGATCTTATCAGCCTATCTGTACGTATGGGTCATTTTGCATGTACTGATGGGACCAGTTTGGACAGTCCATGGTCCATTGAGTTAAATCCTTCCATTCAGTATGTCTAAGGCCGATCATATCAGCTTATCAGTACATCTGCTTCGATTTTTCGTGGCCTGATGGATCAGTCTGGAAACTACGTGGTCCTTCCAGGAAGTACGAATGGCTGATTGTATCAGCCTATTAGTATGTATTGGTCATTTTTCATGTACTGATGGGACCAGTCCGGACAGTCCATGGTCCATTGAGTTAAATCCTTCCATTCAGTTTGGATAAGGCTGATCATTTCAGCCTATCAGTACGTATGGATCGATTTTTCATGGCCTGATGGACTAGTCTGGACAGTCCTTGGTCCTTTCAGGCAGTACGCATGGCTGATCGTACCAGCCTATCAGTATGTATGGGTCATTTTTCATGTATTGATGGGACTAGTCCGGACAGTCCATGGTCTGTTGAGTTAAATCCTTCCATTCAGTACGGTTAAGGATGATCATATCAGCCAATCAGTACATCTGCGTCGATTTTTCATGGGCTGATGGGACCAGTTTGGACTGTCCATGGTCCATTGAGTTAAATCCTTCCATTCAGTACGGTCAAGGCTGATCATATCAGCCTATCAGTACATCTATGTCGATTTTTCATGGCCTGGTGGTCCAGTCTGGACAGTCCTTGGTCCTTCCAGGTAGTACGGATGGCTGATCGTACCAGCCTATCAGTTCGTATGGGTCATTTTTCATGAATTGTTGGGACCAGTCCGGACAGTCCATGGTCCGTTGAGTTAAATCCTTCCATTCAGTGAGGTTAAAGCGGATCATATCAGCGGATCATATCAGCCTATCAGTACGTATGGGTTGATTTTTCATGGCCTGGATGACCAGGCTGGACAGCAATTGGTCCATCCAGGCAGTACTGATGGACCAGTCTGGACAGTCCTTGGTCCTTCCAGGAAGTATGAATGGCTGATCGTACCACCTATCAATATGTATGGGTCATTTTTCATGTACTAATGGGACCAGTTCGGATATTCCATGGTCCGTTGAGATAAATCCTTCAATTTATTTTGGATAAGGCTGATCATTTCAGCCTATCAATACGTATGGGTCGATTTTTCATGGCCTGATGGATCAGTCTGGACAGTCCTTGGTGCACCTAGGCTGTTCAGATGGTTATCGTTGCAGCCTATTTGTATGTATGGGTCATTTTTCATGTACTGTTGGGACCAGTTTGGACAGTCCATGGTCCGTTGAGTTAAATGCTTCCATTCAGTGAGGTTTAGGTGGATCATATCAGCCTATCAGTACATATGTGTTGATTTTTTATGGCCTGATGGACCAGTCTGGACAGTCCTTGGTCCTTCCAGGCAGTTTGGATGGTTGATCGTACCAGCCTATTAGTACGTATGTGTCATTTTTCATGTACTGTTGGGTCCAGTTTGGACAGTCCATGGTCCGTTGAGTTAAATCCTTCCATTCAGTACGGTTAAGGCTGATCATATTAGCCTATCAGTACATCTGCATCGATTTTTTTCATGGCCTGATGGACCAGTCTGGACAGTCCTTGGTCTTTCCAGGTAGTACGGATGGCTGATCGTACCAGCCTATCAGTTCATATGGGTCATTTTCATGTATTGTTGGGACCAGTCCGGACAGTCCATGGTCCGTTGAGTTAAATCCTTCCATTCAGTGAGGTTAAGGCGGATCATATCAGCCTATCAGTACGTATGGGTTGATTTTTCATGGCCTGATGGACCAGTCTGGACAGTTCTTGGTCCTTCCAGGTAGTACGGATAGCTGATCGTACCAGCCTATCAGTTCGTATGGGTTATTTTTCATGTATTGTTGGGACCAGTCTGGACAGTCTATGGTTCCTTGAGTTAAATCCTTCCATTCAGTGAGGTTAAGGCGGATCATACAGCCTATCAATACGTATGGGTTGATTTTTCATGGCCTGATGGACCAGGCTGGACAGCACTTGGTCCATCCAGGCAGTACGGATGGCTGATCTTATCAGCCTATCTGTACGTATGGGTCATTTTGCATGTACTGCTGGGACCAGTTTGGACAGTCCATGGTCCATCCAGTTAAATACTTCAATTTAGTATGTCTAAGGCCCATCATATAAGCTTATCAGTACATCTGCTTCGATTTTTCGTGGCCTGATGGATCAGTCGGGAAACTCCGTGGTCCTTCTAGGAAGTACGAATGTCTGATTGTATCAGCCTATTAGTATGTATGGGTCATTTTTCATATACTGATGGGCCCAGTCCGGACAGTCCATGGTCCATTGAGTTAAATCCTTCCATTCAGTTTGGATAAGGCTGATCATTTCAGCATATCAGTACGTATGGATCGATTTTTCATGGCCTGATGGACCAGTCTGGACAGTCCTTGGTCCTTTCAGGCAGTACGCATGGCTTATCGTACCAGCCTATCAGTATGTATGGGTCATTTTTCATGTATTGATGGGACTAGTCCGGACAGTCCATGGTCTGTTGAGTTAAATCCTTCCATTCAGTTTGGATAACGCTGATCATTTCAGCCTATCAGTACGTATGGGTTGATTTTTCATGGCCTGATGGACCAGGCTGGACAGCACTTGGTCCATCCAGGCAGTACGGATGGCTGATCTTATCAGCCTATCTGTACGTATGGGTCATTTTGCATGTACTGATGGGACCAGTTTGGACAGTCCATGGTCCATTGAGTTAAATCCTTCCATTCAGTATGTCTAAGGCCGATCATATCAGCTTATCAGTACATCTGCTTCGATTTTTCGTGGCCTGATGGATCAGTCTGGAAACTCCGTGGTCCTTCCAGGAAGTACGAATGGCTGATTGTATCAGCCTATAAGTATGTATGGGTCATTTTTCATTTACTGATGGGACCAGTCCGGACAGTCCATGGTCCATTGAGTTAAATCCTTCCATTCAGTTTGGACAAGGCTGATCATTTCAGCTTATCAGTATGTATGGGTCGATTTTTCATGGCATGATAGACCAGTCTGGACAGTCCTTGGTCCTTCCAGGCAGTACGGATGGCTGATAATATCAGCCTATCTGTACGTATGGGTCATTATTCATGTACTGATGGGACCAGTCCGGACAGTCCATGGTCCGTTGAGTTAAATCCTTCCATTCAGTTTGGATAAGGCTGATCATTTCAGCCTATCAGTACGTATGGGTCGATTTTTCATGGCCTGATGGACCAGTCTGGACAGTCCTTGGTCCTTTCAGGCAGTACGCATGGCTGATCGTGTACAGTCCTTGGTCCTTCCAGGCAGTACGCATGGCTGATGGTACCATCCTATCAGTATGTATGGGTCATTTTTCATGTATTAATGGGATCAGTCCGGACAGTCCATGGTCCATTGAGTTAAATCCTTCCATTCAGTTTGGATAAGGCTGATCATTTCAGCCTATAAGCATGTTGACAGTCCTTCGTCCTTCCAGGCAGTTAGAATGACTGATCGTATCAGCCTCTCTGTTCGATGGGACAAGTCTGGACACTCCATGGTCCGTTGAGTTAAATCCTTCCATTCAGTACGGTTAAGGCTGATCATATCAGTACATCTGCGTCGATTTTTCATGGCCTGATGGTCCAGTCTGGATAGTCCTTGGTCCTTCCAGGTAGTACGGATGGCTGATCGTACCAGCCTATCAGTTCGTATGGGTCATTTTCATGAATTGTTGGGACCGGTCCGGACAGTCCATGGTCCGTTGAGTTAAATCCTTCCATTCAGTGAGGTTAAAGCGGATCATATCAGCCTATCAGTACGTATGGGTTGATTTTTCATGGCCTGATGGACCAGGCTGGACAACACTTGGTCCATCCAGGCAGTACGGATGGCTGATCTTATAAGCCTATCTGTACGTATGGGTCATTTTTCATGGCCTGATGGACTAGTCTGGAAAGTCCTTGGTCCTTCCAGGAAGTACGAATGGCTGATCCTATCAGCCTATTAGTACGTATGGGTCATTTTTCATGTACTGATGGGACCAGTTTGGACAGTCCATGGTCCATTGAGTTAAATCCTTCCATTCAGTACATCTGCATCGATTTTTCATGGCCTGATTGACCAGTATGGAAAGTCCTTGGTCCTTCTAGGAAGTACAAATGGCTGATCGTATCAGCCTATTAGTATGTATGGGTCATTTTTCATGTATTGATGGGACCAGTCCGGACAGTCCATGGTCCATTGAGTTAAATCCTTCCATTCAGTTTGGATAAGGCTGATCATTTCAGCCTATCAGTACGTATGGGTCGATTTAACATGGCCTGATGGACCAGTCTGGACAGTCCTTGGTCCTTTTAGGCAGTACGCATGGCTGATCGTACCAGCCTATCTGTATGTATGGTCATTATTCATGCACTGATGGGACCAGTCCGGACAGTCCATGGTCCGTTGAGTTAAATCCTTCCATTCAGTTTGGATAAGGCTGATCATTTCAGACTATCAGTACGTATGGGTCGATTTTTCATCTCCTGATGGACCAGTCTGGACAGTCCTTGGTCCTTTCAGGCAGTACGCATGGCTGATCGTACCTGCCATGTCCCTGAATCTGGATAAGGCCTACGGGCACAGCCATGGTACGAGGAGACACACCAGTCAGGTCACATGACCTAAGGACTAGCGTATCATGGCTGGAACGGATGGTTAAAGGCCTCAGTAGGCTGAGACTTAACCAGAATCGAAGGAAGGCAAGGGACGAAAGGTTGGAGGAGTTCTAAGGCAGTTGGACAAGGTATGGATCTAGTCCAGCCAGCTAGATCAAGCTCGGGGCAGTTCGGTGCAGCTCACACTCGACCAGGTCATCTACAGCAGCTGGACCACTAGACTAAGTTAGCTCTGGTAGCTGGACCACTAGCTCACTTAGCTGGGGCAGCTAGCAACCAGCTCACCTCAGCTGGGTGAAGGGTTTGGGTCTTAGTCAAGGGACCCGGGTCAGGGGCGGTTATGGTGCCGGCCTGGGTTGCCAAGGGTAGTCTGACCAGTTGGGGTCTTGGACAAGTTGGCTGAGCAGTGGACAGGACCATGTAGCTGGCAATCGAACAGGATAAGGGAGAGAAGGGGCGGTTGGAGGCAGTTGGGGCGAAGGGGTGCGAATGGTGCAAGTTGCACCCATTCGGCCAACAAGTCATGCCTGTTCGCCCAGGCAGTTGGGGGTCGGTTCTGGCCTTTAAATACAGACCCTAGGGGTCCAGAATTGACACAATTTTCCCTAAGGAAAGCTCTGCCAAAATCGTGACAGAGAGAAAGAAAGAAAGAGAGAGAGAGATCGATCAAGGCTTGGCTGTGTGTGTTGGTGATTGATTCCGATCAGGAGTTGGCTTGTGTAGAGTGGAGATCGATTGAGGATGGGAACCAGAGGCAAGCATAGGGATTTGGAGAGGGGCTTGAGCACTCCAGAGCGCACGCCCAAGGTGAGTGGGATGGACCGATCCATCCTGCCATGGCCGCGGCATGATGCCGTGTGGTTGTGGTTGGTTTGGTGGTTCCAGATCCATTTCTTCCCATTTGCTTATTTGATTTCCTTCTCCTCTTTTATATTCTTTATATGAATGGCGAGTTCATCTTAATGTGGCTGGACCAAGGTTTTGGCCGGTCCAGGAACATAGTCCTTCGCCTTAGGCCGGACTGGTCGTGGTCGGGTTCTGTATGCTCCGGTGGGATTCTTTGAATTCCGACCATCGATTCCTCTTAGTGGGGATTTATCATGAATTATTATGGGTTTTATTAGGTTTTACCTAATTGATTCATGGATGGTCAATTATGGCCATTTTGGCCGATTGTGGCCGAGATCAATAGGATCGAGGCCGGTTCTTTAGATTCTGATTATGGATTATTCTTAGTTAGGATTTATAGGGAATTGTCATGAATTTTATTTAGTTTTTGGGAATTTATTTGGATAGGTCAGATTTGGGAACCAGCCATGGTCGATTGTGGTTTGGTGTGGACAAAGAGAATGGTCCACATAGAACCAGTCAGGACGCGTATTGAATAGGGGTCCAGGACGTCCTGGGGAATGTCCTGGGTGTGGCCGTGTGCCTTGTGAATGGAATGGATAGGATATAGTGCATAGAATAGGAGAACCGAACCATGCCATGTAGACTTGGTATGTTAGGGTATCGGATTGTACTCATACATATGTCTTGTGATGATGTAGCTTTCAGGATCAGACCAGGACCGTGGCAAGGCCAAGGAACCATGAAGACCTGAGCCGTGGATGGATGTGTGGGTTGTGAGATAGTATAGTTAGTATGAACATATAAACTTATGATAGCCTATTGTGCAACTGAATCTATGTACTGGATCACAAGTTTTGTATTAATAAAGATACAATTTTTCTTATCTGAATAGACTTAGGAATCAAAATGTTTGAACCTCATATGATTGAAAAATGACTTAGAGAAATATTGGACCTTAAAAGTGAACATAAATTACATGAATAGTTTGGTAAGGCTTCGGGTCCTAGTTGGGTCCTTTGGACCAGGATCGGGTCTTACAAGTTGGTATCAGATCGGAGTTGGTTCTAGGATTGTTATGGGTTATGGGGGAATCACCACACATCCGGCTGGGTCTCATAGTAAGGTCTGATTGATGGTGTGTTAGTCTTAGCGATTGTATGTTTTGCTTATTCAAACGTTAATGTGCTAACCTTGAGTGTTGATTTGAACCGAACGGTACAAGGAAGTCTAAGACTTCACGGAAGAGTAAGGAAACAGCTGGGGGGTCTGTACCTGTTGAAGCGGATGGGACTAACCCGCCTGTGCTGTTGGCTATCCAACCGGACGGAGCTGATGTGGGCACTGGACTGCCAACTGCTCAGCTCAACCCAACCGAGGTTCGTGTGGATGGAGCTGGAACTCAGCTGAATCAGGAGTTGGGGCCAGCAGATGGAGCTGATGGACAACAGCAAAGGGAGCTGGAGGATGAAGGTGAGGCCTCCCATGCTGGTCACCAGGATGGGCGTGGAGAGATTATGGGCAATGCGACTGCTGGGTTAGCCAATCCAGCTACTGAGCCATCCATGAAGGATGTGCTGGAGGCTATGAAAGCTATGGGCACCCAGATGGTAGCTCTGACCCAAGTGTTCACACCACTAGTGAACTCGTCTTTGGGTCAAACGGGAACCATTCCTACGGCAAATCCCCTACCTGGTAGGCGGGTGGAACAGGTGGCCGAGGTGGTTGAGCTTGATCCACCACCTAGGGCGGTTAGGAGGATGGATTACCTAAACCTACTGGAGCACATAGCTAAGATGGGCACCAAACACTTTGCTGGAAGTGTGGACCCATTGGAGGCTGATGAGTGGAAGAGCAGGCTGGTCCGTAACTTCAACTCCACCAGTTGCCCATAGGATTATCAGAAGGACATAGCGGTCCATTTCCTGGAGGGCGATGCTCATAATTGGTGGTTAGCACTAGACAAGCGTACCAATGGAAGCATTGAGGGCTTCTCGGACATTGAAGTTGAGTTCAATCACAAGTACTTCCCAGCAGAGGCTTGGGATCGCTTGGAGGCTAAATTCTTGGACCTGGTCCAGGGTCACAGGATGGTTAGAGAGTATGAAGAGGAGTTCAACCGACTCAAGCACTATGTGGGAAAGGAACTGGAGGACGAGTCAGTCCAGGTACGTCGGTTCATAAGAGGCCTTAGGGTCGAGCTCCGAACCTACTGCTCTGTCCGCACCTTCCACACTGTGTCCGAGTTAGTTGAGGGGATGGCCATTCTGGAAACCAACCTAGCTGAGGAAGCTAAGCTGAAGGTTCGAAGCCACCCGACTGCCATGGGTGGTAATAGTGACCGAAAGAGGAAGAGGGACCAGGCTGAGGAAGGCAAACCTTCAAGTGGTAGGCCTGCATGTCCCAAGTGTGGTAGACACCATGGAGGTGAATGCTGGAGGGCAATAGGAGCTTGTCTCCGATGTGGCAAGATGGACCACTCAGCTCATGACTGTCCCAGGCAGGAGCAAGGAGCTGGTGGTGACACCAGGACTTGCCACTACTGTGGTAGGAAAGGGCACCTCCGCAAGGACTGCCCTAAGTTGACATCCGGAGCTAGCAAGAGCCACGGAGAGGCCAGCCGGCCAGATCAGAACCGTGGACAGACCTCGACACCCTGTGTCTATGAGCTGTCCAAAGATGAGGACAAGGCTGGACCATTCCAAGCTATCACTGGTAACTATCCGATCTTGTTCTTTTCAATTCAGTAGAATTGCATGGTACAGAACTTAGAAGGGCTAGGTACTTAGACTGGGTCATATGTAGGGACCTTAAGTATTGGTGGTGTGAAACACACGTACTTTTCGATACTGGAGCTACACATAGCTTTGTGACTCCAGGGATGCTCGGAAAGGGGTTGTTTCAGATGGGAACATGGGATTGTCCTGGGGTAGTGAACGCGGCCGGAGGGCAGGTTATGAGTTCATTAAGGGTGATTCAGGACATCCCAGTGGTGATCCAAGACAGGGTCATGCCTGTGGATCTTGTGGTAGTCCACCTAAAGAATCACAAGGTGATATTAGGTATGGACTGGCTTGGAAAGAATCAGGCCACTCTTGACTGTCACCGGGGGCGCGTGCAGTTTGAGAGGGGTGTGGACCCCTGATCAGGTTCCAAGGTATACGTCCGACCTCTGGATGCTTGGTGGTGTCAGAGATCCATGTTGAGAGGATGCTGAGGAAGGGTTGTGAGGCTTATTTGGCCACAATCGCCACTAAGGAGGTCGTAGGGGGTGGTGACCCAGAGGGAATACCGCTGGTTCGCGAGTTCCACGATGTGTTTAGGTCCCTACAGGGCATTCCCCTGATAGATCAGACCCATTCATAATAGAACTGGAACCAGGGACGGCCCCATTATCCAAAAGTCCCTACAGAATGGCTCCTGCCGAGATGGCCGAGCTTAAGAAGCAACTTGAGGAGTTGCTGGATAAGGGTTTTATAAGACCTAGTGTGTCACCCTGGGGAGCACCAGTTCTCTTTGTGAAAAAGAAGGATGGTAGCTTCAGGTTATGCATTGACTATCGAGGGTTGAATAGGGTCACTGTGAAGAACAAGTACCCATTACCTCGGATAGATGAGTTGTTGGATCAGCTCAAGGGTGCAAAGTGGTTCTCTAAGATCGATTTGGCTTCAGGGTATCATCAGATCCCTATTGAACCAAATGATATTAGGAAGACAGCATTCCGGACCAGGTACGTCCACTATGAGTTTGTGGTCATGCCTTTCGGATTAACCAATGCACCAGCAGCCTTCATGAAGATGATGAATGGTATCTTCCGGGATTTCTTGGATGAATTTGTAATCACCTTCATAAATGACATATTAGTATATTCCAAGAGCAAAGAAGACCATGAAAGGCATCTAAGGGCTGTGCTGGGACGGTTGAGGGAACAACATCTCTTTGCCAAGTTAAGCAAGTGTAGTTTTTGGCAAAGGAGTGTTGGGTTCCTTGGACACATCGTGTCAGATCAGGGGGTCTCAGTAGACCCTGAGAAGATAAAGGCCATACAAGGATGGCCCCGGCCTAAGAATGCGACAGAGGTCAGGAGTTTCCTAGGCCTGGCCGGATATTACCGGAAGTTTGTCAAAGGGTTCGCCAGTGTGGCTCAACCCATGACACAACTAACCGGTAAGGATGTAATGTTTGTATGGTCTAAGGAGTGCGAGAAATGTTTCTCTGCCTTGAAGGACATGTTGACAGGCACACCTATCCTAGTGCTGCCAGAGGCTGACCAACCGTACGTGGTATACACGGATGCGTCCATCACTGGATTGGGGTGTGTACTGACTCAACACGGTAAGGTCATAGCCTACGCCTCTAGACAGTTGAAGAAGCATGAGGGGAACTACCCAACCCACGACGTGGAAATGGCAGCAGTGGTGTTTGCCCTCAAGATATGGCGATCCTACTTGTATGGAGCCAAAGTTCAGATCTTAACCGACCACAAGAGTCTCAAGTATATTTTCACTCAACCTGAGTTGAATTTGAGACAAAGAAGCTGGATGGAGTTTGTGGCCGATTATGATCTAGAGATTGCTTACCATCCCAGTAAGGCAAACTTGGTGGCCGATGCCTTGAGCCGGAGGAGGGCTGAGGTCTCAGCGGAAAGAGAAGCAGAGGTGCTGGAAGGAATGGTCCGGACATTGCGTCTGAACACAGTGGCCAGCAAGGACGAGCCCTTGGGTTTGGAGGCAGTGAACCAGGCGGATCTTCTTTCTAGGATTAAGCAAGCACAAGGCTTGGATGAGAAACTTCAGAAGGTTGCACGGAATGATAAGACGGAGTACCAGGTTGCACAAGATGGAACCATCTTGGTCCATGGAAGGATCAGTGTTCCGAATGTGCGGGAACTCAAGCAAGAGATTATGGGTCAGTCTCATAAGTCTAAGTTCTTTGTGCACCCGGGACTGAACAAGATGTATAAGGACATGAAGAGGTATTACCATTTGGTCCTTATGAAAACTGATGTGGCCGGATGGGTGGCTAAGTGTCCTACTTGCCAACTCGTTAAGGCGGAGCATCAGGTACCCAGTGGGTTACTTCAGAACCTACCTATCCCAGAATGGAAGTGGGATCATATCACCATGGATTTTGTGTCTGGTTTTCCCACGACCCGGAACAGGAAGGATTCGGTATGGGTGGTGGTGGACCGTTTAACCAAGTCAGCCCATTTCATCCCGATCAAGAAAACTGATGGTGTGGAACCTTTGGTACGGGTCTACATGGACAAGATAGCACGCTTGCATGGAGTGTCGGCCAGTATTTTTTCGGATAGGGACCCTGGGTTTGCTTCTTACTTATGGAAGGCTTTCCAAAAGGCCTTGGGAACAAGGGTGAACATGAGTACATCTTACCATCCACAAAGAAATGGTCAGTCTGAAAGAACCATCCAGAAATTAGAGGACATGCTTAGGGCGTGTGTCTTGGATGGGGGAGATTCTTGGGAGAGGCATCTGCCCTTGGTGGAGTTTGCCTACAACAATAGCTATCACACCAGCATAGGGATGTCACCCTATGAGGCTTTGTATGGGCGACCTTGCAGGACACCGTTATGCTGGACCCAAGTGGGGGAGCGCAGCATGATAGGGCCTGAGATTGTGGAGGAGAACACTGAGAAGATCAAGTTTATAAAGGACAAGATGAAAGAGGCACAGGACCGCCACAAGTCCTATGCGGATAGAAGAAGGAAGCATGTGGAGTTTAGTATAGACGACATGGTCTACTTAAAGATGATTACCTTTAAGGGACGGAAAAGAGTGTCTGGCCGGAGGAAGTTGGATCCAAGATACTTAGGTCCATTCAGGATCATAGAGAGGGTTGGTGCAGTGGCTTACAAGCTGAACCTTCCGGCAAAGATGGATGCATTTCACAATGTGTTCCATGCATCTCAGTTGAGAAAATGTCTTCTGAATTAAGACATAGTTATCCCTGAGATTCCAGCGGATCTAGGCACTAACCTCACCTTGGAGACAATGCCGATTCGGATTGTAGATAGGATGGAGAAAGCTATGAGAAGGAAGACCATACAGATGGTCAAAGTTGTTTGGGATTGCAATGGACAAGAACAAGTAACTTGGGAGACCAAAGCAAGGATGAGAGCGGACTTCCGAGAATGGTATGGCCAGTCTTCCATGGCAACAAGTCTAGGGTCGGATTCGAGGACGAATCCATCTCAAGTGGGGGAGACTTGTCATGTCCCTGAATCTGGATAAGGCCTACGGGCACAGCCATGGTACGAGGAGACGCACCAGTCAGGTCAGATGACCTAAGGACAAGCGTGTCAATGCTGGAACGGATGGTTAAGGGCCTCAGTAGGCTGAGGCTTAACCAGAATCGAAGGAAGACAAGGGAGGAAAGGTTGGAGGAGTTCTAAGGCAGTTGGACAAGGTATGGATCGAGTCCAGCCAGCTAGATCAATCTCGGGGCAGTCCGGTGCAGCTCACACTCGACCAGGTCAGCTACAGCAGCTGGACCACTAGACTAAGTCAGCTCTGGTAGCTGGACCACTAGCTCACTTGACTGGGGAAGCAAGCAACCAGCTCACCTCAGCTGGGTAAAGGGTTTGGGTCTTAGTCAAGGGGCCCGGGTCAGGGGCGGTTATGGTGCCGGCCTGGGTGGCCAAGGGTAGTCCGACCAGTTGGGGTCTTGGACAAGTTGGCTGAGCAGTGGACAGGACCCTGGAGCTGGCAATCGAACAGGATAAGGGAGAGAAGGAGTGGTTGGAGGCGAAGGGGTGCGAATGGTGCAAGTTGCACCCATTCGGCCAACAAGTCATGCCTGTTCGCCCAGGCAGTTGGGGGTCGGTTCTGGCCTTTAAATACAGACCCTAGGGGTCCAGAATTGACACAATTTTCCCTAAGGAAAGCTCTGCCAAAATGGTGACAGAGAGAAAGAGAGAAAGAGAGAAATAGAGAGAGAGATCGATCAAGGCTTGGCTGTGTGTGTTGGTGATTGATTCCGATCAGGAGTTGGCTTGTGTAGAGTGGAGATCGATTGAGGTTGGGAACCAGAGTCAAGGATAAGGATTTAGAGAGGGGCTTGAGCACTCCAGAGCGCACGCCCAAGGTGAGTGGGATGGACCGATCCATCCTGCCATGGCCGCGGCATGATGCCGTGTGGTTGTGGTTGGTTTGGTGGTTCCAGACCCATTTCTTCCCATTTGCTTATTTGATTTCCTTCTCCTCTTTTATATTCTTTATATGGATGGCGAGTTCATCTTAATGTGACTGGACCAAGGCTTTGGCAGTACGGATGGCTGAACATATCAGCCAATCTGTACGTATGGTCATTATTCATGTACTGATGGGACCAGTCCGGACAGTCCATGGTCCGTTGAGTAAAATCCTTCCATTCAGTTTGGATAAGGCTGATCATTTCAGCCTATCAGTATGTATGGGTCGATTTTTCATGGCCTGATGGACCAGTCTAAACAGTCCTTGGTCCTTTCAGGCAGTACGCATGGCTGATCGTACCAGCCTATCTGTATGTATGGTCATTATTCATGTACTGATGGGACCAGTCCGGAAAGTCCATGGTCCGTTGAGTTAAATCTTTTCATTCAGTTTGGATAAGGCTGATCATTTCAGCCAATCAGTACGTATGGGTCGATTTTTCATGGCCTGATGGACCAGTCTGGACAGTCCTTGGTCCTTTCAGGCAGTACGCATGGCTGATTGTACCATCCTATCAGTCTGTATGGGTCAATTTTCATGTATTGATGGGACCAGTCCGGACAGTCCATTGTCCATTGAGTTAAATCCTTCCATTCAGTTTGGATAAGGCTTATCATTTCTGCCTATCAGTATGTATGGGTCGATTTTTCATGGCATGATGGACCAGTCTTGACAGTCCTTGGTCCTTCCAGGCAATACGAATGGCTGATCGTATCAGCCTATCTGTACGTATGGGTCATTATTCATGTAACAATGGGACCAGTCTGGACAGTCCATGGTCCGTTAACTTAAATCCTTCCATTCAGTTTGGATAAGGCTGATCATTTCAACCTATAAGTACCCTTGTGTCGATTTTTCATGGCATGATGGACCAGTCTGGACAGTCCTTGGTCCTTCCAGGCAGTACGAATGACTGATCGTATCAGCCTATCTGTACGTAAGGGTCATTATTCATGTAATGATGGGACCAGTCCGGACAGTCCATGGTCCGTTGAGTTAAATCCTTCCATTCAGTTTGGATAAGGCTGATCATTTCAGCCTATCACTACGTATGGGTCTATTTTTCATGGCCTGATGACCAGTCTGGACAGTCCTTGCTCCTTCCAGGCAGTACGCATGTATCAGCCATATTAGTACGTATGGGTCATTTTTCATGTACTGTTGGGACCAGTTTGGACAGTCCATGGTCCGTTGAGTTAAATCCTTCCATTCAGTACGGTTAAGGCTGATCATATCAGCCTATCAATACATCTGCGTACGTTTTTCATGTTCTGAGGGACCAGTCTGGACAGTCCTTGGTCCTTCCAGGTAGTATGGTTGGCTGATTGTGCCATCCTATCAGTTTGTATGGGTCATTTTTCATGTACTGTTTGGACCAGTCCGGACAGTCCCTGGTCCGTTGAGTTAAATCCTTTAATTCAGTGAGGTTAACGCGGATCATATAAGCCTATCAATACATCTGCGTTGATTTTTTATGGCCTGATGGACCAGTCTGGACAATCCTTGGTCCTTCCAGGCAGTAAGGATGGCTGATCGTCCCAGCCTATCTATACGTATGTGTCATTTTTCATGTACTGGTGGGACCAGTTTGGACAGTCCATGGTCCATTGAGTTAAATCCTTCCATTCAGTACGGTTAAGGCTGATCATATCAGTCTATCAATACATCTACGTCGATTTTTCATGGCCTGATGGACCAGTCTGGAAAGTCCTTGGTCCTTCCAGGAAGTATGAATGGCTGATCGTATCAGCCTATCACTACATATGAGTCATTTTTCATGTACTGATGGGACCAGTCCGAACAGTCCATGGTCCGTTGAGTTAAATCCTTCCATTCAGTTTGGATAAGGCTGTTAATTTCAGCCTATCAGTACGTATGGGTCGAGTTTTCATGGCCTGATGGACTAGTCTGGACAGTCCTTGGTCCTTTCAGGCAGTACGCATGGCTGATCGTACCAGCTTATCAGTATATATGGGTCATTTTTCATATATTGATGGGACTAGTCTGGACAGTCCATGGTCCGTTGAGTTAAATCCTTCCATTCTGTTCGGCTAAGGCTGATCATTTCAGCCTATCAGTATGTATGGGTCGATTTTTCATGGCCTGATGGACCAGTCTGGACAGTCCTTGGTCCTTCTAGGCAGTACGCATGGCTGATCGTACCAGCCTATCAGTACGTATGGGTCATTTTCATGTATTGTGGCACTAGTCCGGACAGTCCATGGTCCATTGAGTTAAATCCTTCCATTCAGTTTGGATAAGGCTGATCATTTCAGCCTATCAGTATGTATGGGTCAATTTTTCATGGCATGATGGACCAGTCTGGACAGTCCTTGGTCCTTCCAGACAGTACGAATGGCTGATCGTATGAGCCTATCTGTACGTATGGGTCATTATTCATGTAACGATGGGACCAGTCTGGACAGTCCATGGTCCGTTAAGTTAAATCCTTCCATTCAGTTTGGATAAGGCTGATGATTTCAGCCTATCAGTACGCATATGTCGATTTTTCATGGCATGATGGACCAGTCTGGACAGTCCTTGGTCCTTCCAGGCAGTATGAATAGCTGACCGTACCAGCCTATCAGTACGTATGGGTCATTTTTGATGTATTGATGGGACCAGTCCGGACAGTCCATGGTCCATTTAGTTGAATCTTTCCATTCAGTTTGGATAAGGCTGATCATTTCAGCCTATCAGTACGTATGGGACGATTTTTCATGGCCTGATGGACCAGTCTGGATAGTCCTTGGTCCTTCCAGGCCGGACGAATGGCTGATCATACCAGCCAATCAGTACGTGTTGGTCACTTTTCATGTAGTGTTGAGACCAGTTTGGACAGTCCATGGTCCGTTGAGTTAAATCCTTCCATTTAGTAAGGTTAAGGCTGATCATATCAGCCTATCAGCACATCTGCGTCGATTTTTCATGGCCTGATGGATCAGTCTGGAAAGTCCTTGGTCCTTCCAGGAAGTATGAATGGCTGATCGTATCAGCCTATCAGTACGCATGGGTCATTTTCATGTACTGTTGGGACCAGTCCGAACATTCCATGGTCCGTTGAGTTAAATCTTTCCATTCAATTTGGATAAAGCTGATAATTTCAGCCTATCAATACGTATGGGTCGATTTTTCATGGCCTGATGGACCAGTCTGGACAGTCCTTGGTTCTTCCAGGTAGTACGGATGGCTGATCGTACAAGCCTATCAGTTCGTATGGGTCATTTTTCATGTACTGTTGGAACCAGTCCGGACAGTCCATGGTCCGTTGAGTTAAATCCTTCCATTCAGTAAGGTTAAGGCGGATCATATCAGCCTATCAGTACATCTGCATCGATTTTTCATGGTCAGATGGATCAGTCTGGAAAGTCCTTGGTCCTTCTAGGAATACGAATGGCTGATCGTACCAGCCTATCAGTAAGTATGGGTCATTTTTCATGTATTGATGGGACCAGTCCGAACAGTCAATGGTCCATTGAGTTAAATCCTTTCATTCAGTTTGGATAAGGCTGATCATTTCTGCCTATCAGTACATATGGGTCGATTTTTCATGGCCTGATGGACCAGTCTGGACAGTCCTTGGTCCTTCCAGGCAGTACGGATGGCTGATCGTACCAGCCTATCAGTACGTATGGGTCATTTTACATGTACTGATGGGACCAGTTTGGACAGTCCATGATCCATTGAGTTAAATCCTTCCATTCAGTTTGGATAAGGCTGATCATTTCAGCTTATCAGTATGTATGGGTCGATTTTTAATGGCATGATGGACCAGTCTGGACAGTCCTTGGTCCTTCCAGACAGTACGAATGGCGGATCGTATCAGCCTATCTGTACGTATGGGTCATTATTCATGTAACGATGGGACCAGTCTGGACAGTCCATGGTCCGTTAAGTTAAATCCTTCCATTCAGTTTGGATAAGGCTGATCATTTCAGCCTATCAGTACGCATGTGTCGATTTTTCATGGCATGATGGACCAGTCTGGACAGTCCTTGGTCCATCCAGGCAGTACGAATGGCTGATCGTACCAGCCTATCAGTACGTATGGGTCATTTTTCATGTATTGTGGGACTAGTCCGGACAGTCCATGGTCCATTGAGTTAAATCCTTCCATTCAGTTTGGATAAGGCTGATCATTTCAGCCTATCAGTATGTATGGGTCGATTTTTCATGGCATGATGGAACAGTCTGGACAGTCCTTGGTCCTTCCAGACAGTACGAATGGCTGATCGTATCAGCCTATCTGTACGTATGGGTCATTATTCATGTAACGATGGGACCAGTATGGACAGCCCATGGTCCGTTAAGTTAAATCCTTCCATTCAGTTGGGATAAGGCTGATTGTCATGTCCCCGATCCGGGAGATGATCGTTAGGATCGTCCATGGGGATAGGAGACTCCCTAATCAGGTCAGGTGACCTAAAGACAAGTGTGTCATGGCCTTGAAGTAAGGTTAAGGGATTCAGGAAGCTGAGACTTAACCAAAACAAGGAAGAGGTAAGCTAAAGGGAGCTGGACAAGTAATCCGGTAGCTGGACAAGATCCGGATGAAGCTCAACCAGCTAAGTGGAGCTTGGAGGTAGCTCACTCAGGTTAGGTCAGCTCACTGGAGCTGGTGGACTAGCTCACCCAGCTGAGGCAGCTAGCAGTCAGCTCATCTCAGCTAGGAGTAGTGTTAGGGTCCTGGGCAGTTGGACCAGTCCGGGCTATGGTCGGGTCAGGTGGATGGTCCGTGTGGTCCGGCCATTGGGGCAATGGATCAGGTGGTCCATATGCTCGGTCCAGGGGCTTGGGATTGGGTCTAGGCACGTGGGGGATCTGCCAGGGGACAGTTACTGGCCAAGGGATGGCAAGGGAGGCAGTTATGGTCGATGGGGTGCAAAGGGAGCAAGAGGTGCCCCTTAGCCTACCAAATGGCACCCATTCGGCCAGGGCAGTTACCCACGCCTTCTTCTATATATATGGGACCCTGGGCACGAAAATTGCCATCATGATTCATAGGAGACACAGAGAAAACTCCAGAGAGACAAGAGGAGAAAGGGAAAGAGAGATCAGCCCTTAACAAGGCTGATATTGCTTGTTTGGGTGAATCCAGTAAGGATGATTGTTCAGTGAAGGCCGTGGCTTTTCAGGCACGACAGGGCTTCCTTCTTCACCCTGAAACACAAAGAAAATAAGAGAAAAACATAGAGATGGTCGGATTCAACATCCAAGACCAGGAGTGGTGTGAAGGCAGCAAAGAGGCAGTGTAGAGGGCAATCAAGAGGGGAGTGGAGAACGACCCTCTGATAGGTTTTGATTATTGTTTGCCACGCCCTGGGCTTACTCTACATCCATAGAACACACGCAAATAGCCTGGAGAGAAGATGGAAGACCGGAATTCAATTCCAATGGCTGAGACAGCCTTGAAGGCAGATGTGTGTAGAAAGGCAGTTTCATGGGCAACAAAGGGGGAAGTGATGCACGACCCTTGGGTGGTCTTTGATCATGTATGAACACGTCCTAGGCTTCCTCTGTGTCCTGGTAACACACGCAAATGGTAAGGAGAGAAGGGAGAAGACCGGACTCCACTCTCAAAGGCCAAGACAGCCTTGAAGGCGGATGCAGTGCAGAAACTGGTTTCATGGGAGTTCCATGGATGGGAACTTTGGTGCGACCCTTGATTGGATCTTATCAATACTGGAGGTATGTGATAAGACTTGATGGAGGTGTGCTCTGGAAGAGCAAGGCCTCACTTGACAAGGGATGGCACAAGATCTACAAACATCATTGATAAGGTAACATGTTTATGGTTACTTTCTAGTTATATTGCTGTCTCTTGTGGTGTGGTTAAGGTCAGGTATGGCACGCCCATTGAAGACCATATATTGTGATGTAAACTAAGGATCCAGGACCCTGAGAGAAGGGGCGGATCATTGCTGATCTAACTCATCCATGTGGGATGATAGTTAGATGATATTCATTGGATAGTGATCCATGATGGATCATGGATTGTGTTGGGTTTGATCATGGTGTGAACCATTGATCCGGCCCATTGAGGAGTCACATGGGAGTCCTAGTATAAGGGGAACCATGGGGAGTGCAAGGTTCAATTCGTTTGGAACCAACAGCAAGCAAAGGAGATGAGCAAGGCTAGTACTTGTGGGCATGGACCACAAGTATGGAGCCGGTGTGTTTATACAAGGAAGGCCGTGTGTGATCTGATCATGGGCAAGGATAGACGACCTGATCCATAGATGATGGATCAAGGTGTCTGATCTGATTGATCAAAGGATGCACCGGTTGTAAGAGCAAGATTAATCGGTTCCATTGGGACATGGTTCCATGGCCGGTTAGGTAAGTGTGAAGACTCATCAGTTCTGAGTCATGTGGGGTGGTTGGTTGATTGACTTGGGATCTGATGGGCATTATTAGTCCATGAGAGGACTTGACTCCAGGGGAGCATACCCCTAATACATGGAGGCACTGAACCAAGGCCTTGGCCGGTTCAGGAGCATAGTCCTTGGCCCTTGGCCGGACTGATCATGGCCGAGATCTATATGATCTAGGCCGAATTTGGGGAAACCCTTTTGGGAATATCTTAGTGGTGATTTATCATGAATTATCATGAATTTTAATTAGTTTTTCGGAATTGATTTGATGATGTCAAATTCGACTGAATGGACTGATCATGATCAGAATCCATATGGTCTGGGTCGATTCATTGGATTCTGATTATGGGAATCTCTTAGTGGAGAATTATCAGGAGTTTTCATGAATTTTAATTAATTTTTGGAGCATGTTTGCTTGAGGTCGTTTTTGTAGCTGAAGACTTCCCAAAGGTACTTGGTCAGTGGGGGTGGTTGGCTGAATGACTAAGTACAAAGGGGAAGGGTTCATACAGGTATAAGGAATATGTAGGAGTGGACGGGAAGCTGGGCGAAGCTACCTCGCAGCTCGATCAGCTGGAAGAGGTGGAACCTCAAGTGAAGTGGTTCAGCTCAGCTAGCTGGATAAGCTAGCTAAACAGCTAAGTCAGCTGGGTCCGATGAGCTAACAAGCTCCGTGGATGTGGCAAATGTATGATTTAGCAAATACTTGGATAAGTTAGTAACTTGCTAAGAAGCTGGTAGAATAGTTAGGTGAATGGAACATCTGATTGGTGTGACTTGAACCGTGTCAAGGATCGGTCTATAGAGTGAAATGGTGGTCAAGTGAACTGACCATGTCTTAGACGATCAGACCAGACAAGTACTTGATTGGGTTAGATAAGATTATTCCGCTGCGTAATGTTAGTAATGATCTAAGTTAGGAAATGACTAAGGTAGTCTTTAGCTAAGATCTAAGTAAACCCCCGCCTTAAGGGCAACTATAAAAGAAGGGTTGAAAAATTGAGAGGTTCAGTCAGTGTGTGGACCGAGCAACGTGAGGCATCGACCGCGGCCTAGACGGCCGGGTTCGGGTCTTACAAGTTGGTATCAGAGCATGCTTGATTCTAGGATAGTTGGGTTGTGGTTGTTCACCCACACATCCGGACAAGTGGATGCTCATGGGGTTAATCCACCAGTTTTGTTGCCGACTCAGCTGGAGAAGGTTAACAATGAATCTGGATTGCCTCTAAGTCAACTCGATCCTACTGAGGATCGGGTGGAATGAGCTGAGCTTCAGCTGAAATAAGAAGTAGAGGGGGGAGCTGAATCCTCTCACATTGGGAACCGGCCTTATCCGAGCATTGTTGCAAGCAATGTAAGGACTAATCGGTGGATCAGACAGCTTCCCGGCAGCTAGTGGTCGAGCTATGACAGAAGCTGAGGTGGTCGAGCTGTGCCATAAGCTAGGCAGCTCGGAAAGTGGACTACCTGAGTGTGCTGGAGCACATAGCTCGGATGGGAACTAAGCATTTCTCAGGTAGTGTGGATCCTTTTGAGGCAGATGAGTGGAGGAGCTGATTGGTTTGTAATTTCAGCTCAACTCGCTGCTCAAAGTGATAGATCTATAACCGAAATTATTTCTGAAAACTAAGATGACCATGGTTCCTTACTGGGGTGAGCCAAGTGAGAGTTGAGGTAAGTTATGGTATCATGCTTGTTAACGGAGAGGTTCCAAGGTGAACCGGCTTAGCAGAAGGTGGGCCGATCTAGTTATTTAGAAGTAATAGACGGGTTGTAGGGATGGACGCTATGCAAGATCTTTGTATGGGCGACCTGGACAAGGGAAGTAACATGGACCAGAGAGTGACTTAGGTTGAAAGAAACGTGCAGCACTCTCTTGGGGGTTTGTGTTATTCCTTGGTGGCCGTTCAAAACAAGTGAGCATATGCAGTGTTCATGTTGGTCTAAGGGAGACGCTACACGGCTAGTACATGAGTGGGCTTGTGGTCAGATGGATCAGCTTGGACTTTGTGTAAGCCAAGGTAGGATTCCTTCATATTAAGTGAATGGAATGGGTCAATTCCAAGAGGAATTGGAAAGACGATG
>MU107492.1:0-45129 GCA_012274485.2 Sinapis alba
ATAGACTAAACCTTAAAAGCAGAGCTCTGCTAACTAACAATAATCTCGAATCAGATTCGCAGTTATCGAAACAAAAGGTGAGTACAAACCACCCCACCTATTATTATTCCATTCAAATCAAATTCAATGCTTTGAGAAATCAGTTATTGCATTTGCTTATCAAAAAAAAAAAAAGCAAGAGTTTTACTACTCCCCCTATTATTATTATTCTTCGTAAGTCGTGTTTGCTGCAATTTTTGTTTTTAAATATAAACTTTTGTATAGTACAATTCATATATGGTGTGTGTAGCTTTCACCTCTCGACACGCTTTAGATTGGTCCATCATCACTCAAAACCCTAAATATAGAAACCAAACTCCTTTTCTTTTTCCTAACACGTGACTGTCAAGACTCTATTTTCTTGTTTTAAAACATTCAATTTTTCCTTTTCTATTGATATATATTTATATTTTTCTGTTTCTTTTTCCTGTCTAGAATGGTGATAAACACGGGGAAAGCCGAAAACCTCCACATATTATTTGATTCTTTTTTTTTTTGCTTAAATATTATTTATTTGATTCTTTTGTCAATTGTTTTCTGTTTTATTTGGCTGCTCTCACATAATCTAGATTTTTAAAATGTCAGGAATTTCGGCTACTGCATTAAAATGTTTTTATTCCTTTCGATGTTCCTTGTTATTCTCTGTAATTCTGTCAAAAATGCAAAAGCTTGGTAATAATATATTTACATTCTTACTAAAAAAAAGTTTTTTGATATGTGTTAGCTTATGAATGACCATGGATGGGGCTCATCATTGTTTTACACGAAGGACATTATTTAATTATGAAACCATTTTATGTTGCATATATATATATTTATTCACGGGGGGTCCTATCCTCTGATCCCAAGTTCTCTTTCTCTTCTGGTTCCAGTATTTGTGTTTAAAAGAGAAGTTTTAAATTGCAGTTTTAGATATATTTCAACACTTTTGTCTCTTTCAAAGATCCACTCCACTGATTAGAACTTCCCGTAGCTTTTATACAATTCCAGTTGTTTTTATAGTTACAGTGCTGAGCTCTATAAGACCTTACTGAGATTGGTCTTGATCTCTATACGTCTCCGAGGTAACAACTCACGTCCAACCATGGTGGAATGTGTTTTAAAAAATTAATACCGTTTTCCATTATTTATTTATATATTAATAATGGGTTTTGTTCTTGAAATATAAATGGTTCTTTACGAGTTATAACTAAACCAAACACAACTTTATCAAGTTTCTATTTTATTTTATTTGACTAGTTGTTTTCTAACCAGAAGAGAGATACGTCACAACTTTTGTTCTTTTGTGTTGTATTTGCGTTAGAAAACGACCAATTGGCATCCATATTCCCCTTCCTATGTTCTAACTAATTTTTAGAATTGTCTGTTACTATTCATTTTGTAGGACCATTTCTTTGTTAGAAAAAAAACTTTTCCATTTTAAATAAATTAAATCTGTACCCTGATTACATAAGCTATATCTACCGTGCTATATGTCGGATTGTGGACTGGATCCCTTTATTGTTTACCTCTCTCTACTTTTAGTTTTGTAATGACTTTATTTGGTTTCTAGTAGTATTGTTAATTGAGAGGTTTGGTTGTGTGATGTTTATTTTTAAGTAGACTCTGTTTCATACGATTCTAGTAGGGCTGAAAAGGAAAGAGAGAACACAAAAAAAGAGGCAAAGATGTTCACTTGCATAGCTTGTACGAAAGCAGACGGAGGTGAGGAAGTCGGAGCGCGTGGAAGCACCACTCCCAATACTAAAGAAGCCGTCAAAAGCCTAACCACACAGGTCTCTCTCTCTCTATGAATCTAATCTATTCTTTCTTTGTTGATCCTTCTGCTTTTCTTTTTTCACTTTGTTTTGTTGCTTTTCCCTAATTGCCTTGCTAGTGAAACAAACCAAAGACACAGACCCCAATTTAAACGTATCTCACAGAAGATAAAAAAGCAACTCTTTAATACTGTATTAAGAAAACGTTCAGTCCATAGATTCGACTCATATTCTTTTCTTTATCTTTGAGACTTGTCTAATGAGAACTGATAATTCATTACTATAGTGGTTCACTGTTGTTTAGACAGAGATGCAACTTTCACATGCTTGGAATCTTTCACCAATCTCTCTTTCATAGGTTATGTCAGTGTGTGTTTCCTATCTATGTGACTAGACATGAAAGTCAAACAACTACTGAAACACTTAAAACACAGATTACAAAATCTTTAACTGATGTATCTAGTTTGAATTCTTCTTTAGGATTTGTAGTGGCTGATTAAAGCTAAGGGGGTCATATGATTTGATGAATATTGCTACTGAAGACTGATCTAATTATACTTTTATCAAATAAGCTTTAGTGGATTCTTACCTAGACAGGAAAAATAAAGCAAAGGGTTTAAAGAGTAGGTGCAACTATTTAGTAAATCAAAAGAAATGAAAAATACAAAAGGAAAGAGATGGCCGTTATGATTGTGTTCTGCAGACTGAGAGGACAAGATGAAGTAGTTTCTTTTTATATAATAATGTTAATTATGTTAGATCTCATAGCTTTATTGATGTTCTTTTAAGAATGATCATAGTAGATCTCTTCTTTTTACTTCGTTAGGCTAAAAAGTGCAGTTCTCTTGACGCAATTAGTCATGGCTTAATGTTAGTGAAACTGTTGTATTAATTTTTTTGTTGCGTTTTTGGGTAACCTGTTGTTATGCAGATTAAAGATATGGCTATGAAATTCTCTGGTGCTTATAAACAATGTAAGCCATGCACTGGTTCCTCTACTAGCCCCATGAAGAAAGTACATAGACCGTTCCCAGATTATGACAATGCCTCTGAAGGTGTTCCGTACCCTTACATGGGTGGAAGCGCCGGTTCAACTCCTGCTTGGGACTTTACAAACTCCTCCTCTCACCATCCAGCTGGACGGTCAGAGCCAAAATTCACATCAATCTATGGAAACGATAGGGAATCTATCTCTGCTCAGTCTTGTGATGTGGTACTAGATGATGAAGGGCCTAAAGAGTGGATGGCTCAAGTAGAACCAGGTGTCCATATCACATTCGCTTCGCTTCCCAGTGGAGGAAACGATCTGAAACGTATCCGCTTTAGGTAATTGAACTACTTAAAAACAACCTGTGTGTGTGTGATCTACATCAGTAAGTATTGTCTAGAACAGAACCTGCATGTCCTGTTTCGATATGTATGTTGGCAAAACACACAAGTGCTTATGTCGTCATTACATTGGAAGCTGAAACTAACCATTATTTGTGTCTTGTATTTGAAAGCCGGGAGATGTTCGACAAGTGGCAAGCTCAGAGGTGGTGGGGTGAGAATTATGACAAAATCGTTGAGCTTTACAATGTACAGAAATTTAATCGCCAAGCTCTTCAAACGCCTGCTAGATCCGAGGACCAGGTAAAAAAGGAACATCGATTTGCAATGTTACTTGAGTGTTTCTTCAGACAAGAACCTTATCAGTGAAGCTTTTCTCGTTTCTTTATTTTTTTTTAGTCACAGAGAGATTCAACTTACTCGAAGATGGAATCAGCGAGAGAAAGCAAAGACTGGACTCCAAGACACAACTTCAGACCTCCAGGAGTTAATGTCCCGCATCACTTCTACGGTGGTTCTAGCAACTATGGTTATCATCATGGAGGAGCTCCAATGGATGCTGCACGAACCACCACTTCTTCAAGAGATGAACCACCGTCAATGAGCAACGCTAGTGAAATGCAAGCTGAGTGGATCGAGGAGGACGAGCCAGGCGTTTACATTACCATCAGACAATTAGTAGATGGTACTAGAGAGCTACGCCGGGTCAGATTCAGGTATAACAAACATCTTAACTAAGCATTTATGATGAATCCTTTAGTGCTAAAAGCCCTTTGATTACTCTGGTTTCCGGTTTAGGATACCGGTTACCTTTTTTTAAAAAAAGAAGCATTCACAAGATTTTCAGCAATTTGAATCTAATATCATACCGGGTGATTAGTACTTAAAACGCTATAATTAGTCTGGTTTCCGGATTAGAATATATGTTACCAAAAGACTGAAACTCAAGATCATACCGTAACTAACCGGAAACTATGCTTTTATTGTTTGATCAACAGCCGGGAACGTTTTGGGGAAGTGCACGCAAAGACATGGTGGGAGCAGAACAGAGAGAGAATACAAAGCCAATACCTCTAGTAACAGAGAAATATGAGTGTTCTTCAAAATCTTTAATTAGTTAACCTTCTCCAGCCCTAATAACACATGTATACACACTTTGCTTATCTTGTTTTCTTCTTAATTTCTGAGTCATCGTCGACGACTATTACATATAAGTTATAACCATCATCAACCGTTAGGACTAGGCACAAGGCGGATACTTACTATTTTTGGCATACTTGATATTTGACTTGACTTATATGAGTATTCAAAATTTAGATTTGTACTTGACTTGTTTAAAACGAATACTTGTTATTTCGAGTGTTTGATTAAAAATGAGTTACTTGCAAATTACTTACTCCGCTCTATTACTTGTTACTTGTGAGTACTTGTGAATTATTTATGAATATTTATAAATTATTTACTAAATGATAATCTATTAGAAATGGCCATAAAAATTTATTTTGTCTACTCTACCAAAAAAACATGAAAATTACTTTTAACAAAATATTTATGCATATTATAAAGAATAAAAATAAAAAGAACATGAATATTTCAATATAGAAGCATTGTAATACTTCTCACAATAAAAATAAAGAAAACATGAATATTTCGACAGCAAATCAAATAGCTAATTTTTAAAATAATTGTTACTTGTCTTGTACTTGTAAGTATCTAAATTTTACTTGTTTAATATTCGACTTGATGAATACTTAAAAAATCAAGCCGAATAATAAAAAAGTAATAAGTAGAAGACGAGTATTTATGTTCAACCTTAATTGCAAGTAAAAGAAAAACAAGTATTATTAATAAATAACAAGTATTTCATAAAATATGTAACAAATAGCAAGTAACGAGGGAAGTAACGAGTCAAGTATTAAAAATTATAATGATATTTGATACGTGCCTTGGTCTTGCAAGTAATTTTTTTTTTTCACTTATTTTTTACCTTGACAATGCCGAATACTTGTTTAAGGCAAGTAACGAGTAATGATAAGTAACGAGTAATGATGCTCAACCTTACTGTACAAAATACAAAGTCAATTGCATTTTACAAAATTTTGGTTACCGTGCACTATTTAATATTCCATTCATTTTATTAAAGTCTACACGCGCAATTCTACATCCCTTAGACATTTGAAAGGTGATTTGGTTTATGTCCTCTCTACAGTTATTTTCACAAAATAATTTAACATAATTACTTAAATTAATGACATGATTTATAGCTAAATATTACATGGAAAATTATATTTCGTCACTTCCCAAGAAGAACATCGTTAAAGAAACTTTTTTAAGCCCGCGAATTTTCGGGTATAAATACACTATGAAAATATATATTATATATAATATCATAAATTTTGAATAATAATTATAAATATTAAAAATATAATTTTTAATTTCAAATAGTTTGAAAATCTAAAATTTTAATACTCTTTTTAGTAATATGAAATCTAGTGATAATTCAATAATATTAATTTATATCAATAAAAATATTTATTTTTATGACTATAACTAAATGATTAATAAACTCATGATCAGTGAACCAAATAATCTTTTTTAATCATTTTATAATCATCATAGTATCTTATTTATCATCTCATTTAATATTTGATAGTTTGTTTCCACATTTTCATATTTTTTGTTTTCTTGTTTTCTTTGAATGTCGCAGGAGATTCAGTAGTGTTGAAATTCGAGAAGGCAAAAACTTCTCTTATAGATAGCCTTAAGCGTGTTGAAGACATAGTCCAACAGTCCATTGGCTCTCAGGTAGTTTATTTGTTGTTCCTTCTCTCTTATTATTTTTGATGATATTGTAAATTTAAATTTAAAAAAAAAAAATTTAATTATTTATCATTTAGTGCATATATTTTTAATTTCGTATTGGACCTAAAATATCTCAGGACTCTTTGGTACTTTTATTCACATTTTACTTTTTTGCAGATTTTGGAGATTACAATGGAACTAGAGAACACTCAGTTCTCATTTGATCCATCAGAGAAGGAAGTTGGCGATCAAATCATTGGACTGCTGCAACAAGGAGGCAATTTTGAGAGCTCATGTGACAACAACGAGCTTGAGAGTTTCCATCAAGCTGGTACTCGACTAGGCATCACATCTTTAAGAGCAGCTTTATCAGAACGAAGATGCCTCAAGAAACTCATCGAGAGGGCACGAATGGAGGATGACAAGAGGAAAGAACCAATCATGGCTTACCTGTTACATCTCATGAGGAAGTACTCAAAGCTGTTCAGAAGTGAGATGTGGGATGACAATGATTCACAAGGTAGTAACTCATTGCCTTGTTCACTAACTGTTCAAGGCTCTCTTGACGATGCTCCAGGCCGTCCTTTCGATCGATAGCTGTCTAAACTGAATTCCTTCAACTTCAGACCTTGTAATAATAACAACAACAAGAGATCTTCTGTGCAGATGGCTGTTCCTCCAGATGAACTGAGGTGTCCTATATCGTTGCAGCTTATGTATGATCCTGTTATCATCGCCTCTGGACAAACGTATGAGAGATTATGTATTGAGAAATGGTTTAGCAATGGACACAACACATGTTCCAAGACTCAGCAGCAGCTAGCTCATCTATGCTTGACTCCTAACTACTGTGTCAAGGCTCTAATATCGAGTTGGTGTGAGCAGAATGGCGTTCAGGTCCTTGATGGACCTCCGGAGTCTCTAGACCTTAACTACTGGAGGCTGGCGTTGTCTGTGTCCGAGTCAGAGAAAAGTGTTGGTTCTTGTAAGTTTAAGGATGTTAAGGTGGTTTCTTTGGAAGAAAGTGGAACTATTAAAGAGGAATCATGTGAGTCAGAATACCAGGAAGCTGAAGTTACTCTTGTTGAGAGATGTACTGATCTGTTAACCACTTTCAGTGAAGTGGATACTTTAAGGAAGAAGTGTAGAGTTGTTGAGCAGATAAGGCTGTTGCTAAAGGATGATGAGGAGGCTAGGATTCTCATGGGGGAGAATGGGTGTGTTGAAGCTTTGATTCAGTTTCTTGGAGAGCTCTCAGTGAAAAAAATGCTCCAGCTCAGAAAGTTGGAGCCATGGCTCTCTTTAACTTGGCTGTGGACAACTACAGGTATGACTTAAACTTATGACTGATGTTCAGACAAAAGTTAGTTATAAAAATCGGTCTAGGACGCCCAGATGGCAAATCAGTCATAACCGAAACGATTTTCTTAAAATTCGATGTATGCATCTAAACAGGGTAAAATATGTATAAATCAGTCTTAATTGGTCTAATATGTAAAATCAAGCAATGATTTTAGTTTAAATCCACAATTTTGTCTAATTTCTTATTTTTATGTCTATTTTCTTAATTCATCAAAATAATTTATAAATAAACCAATATTTTTTAAAAAATTAACAATAAAAATATATATAAAAAACAACAATCTATTAAGGCCTATGCCCCCATTTAAATTCTAAATAACAGGGTCTGGTTACTACCTAACCATTTTTTGACAATTGGTTATTCTTATATTGTAAGCTGGAGGATCTCATGTGGTTTGTGGGAATTTCAGGAACAAGGAGTTGATGTTAGTATCAGGAATCATTCCTCTGCTGAGAAGATGCTATGTTACCCACACTCCCATGGTTCAGTGACAGCACTTTATCTAAACCTCTCGTGCCTTGAAGATGCAAAGCCAGTCATAGGTTCAAGTCTAGCAGTTCCTTTCATGGTAAATCTTCTTTGGACAGAGACTGAAACCCAATGCAAAGTCGATGCCCTTCACGCTCTTTATCACCTCTCCACTTACCCTCCAAACATTCCCTGCCTTCTATCAGCTGACATAGTCAACGCTCTTCAATCACTGACCATCAGTGATGACCAAAGATGGACTGAAAAGTCTTTAGCTGTCATGTTGAATCTTGTTTTGAACGAGGCGGGAAAAGAAGAGATGGTTTCAGTACCTGGCGTAGTGAGCAATCTAGCCACCATTCTTGACACGGGTGAACCAAATGAGCAAGAACAAGCAGTTTCTTTGCTTTTGATATTATGCAAATACAGTGAGATGTGTAGCCAGATGGTTTTGCAAGAAGGAGTGATACCTTCTTTTGTATCTATTTCTGTAAACGGGACTCAACGGGGAAGAGAGAGGGCGCAGAAGCTTCTGACACTGTTCAGAGAGCTAAGACAGAGGGATCAAACCCATCTCACAACAACAGAACCGCACGTAGAGGTTGTTTGTCCGGAAGAGGGAGGATTCTCTGTGGCTGCAGCCGCTGTATCAGAGTCAAAACCACAATGTAAGTCAGCATCAAGAAAGAAAATGGGAAGAGCATTCAGTTTTCTATGGAAAAGCAAGAGCTTCTCTGTTTACCAGTGTTAGTTGGTGTAAAGTTGTACTTGTTTTCACCCTCCTTAAAGACTTATTATCTCTTTTTTGAAAGTCTTGGAGGACCCAAAAAGATGCTTTGTATAGTTTTTTGGCAAACTCTTTTGCCTTCTTTATGGATTTTCTGTGGAGATTTTTTTTGGTTAAAACTAAAATGTAACTTGAAGATTTGTTAGTGTTTCTTGTTCACCACTTTGAGACTACAAAAGAAAAAAGGATTGTTGTAAGCAGAAGTAAGCCCCGTTCTGTAGTAATCCCGTTAAGGAAGTGAATTACTGTTAAATTGGCCATACACATGTCTCAGCCTCTTATATCTCTCCCCAAGCACAAGATTCACTCGTTACCGAGGCCGCATCTCTGCAGAATAGTGGACCGGCGACTTTCCAGGACTCGAGCTTTGACAAGCCAATAGCCCAATCACTTCTTCCACTGACTGTTGGTGACTTATCGATTGTTTCTTTTATTTATACACATGTGATACGAGAAATATAGCCGATGTGGGACGTGCTCGTTTTCTCTATGCTTTGCCGTTTTTCGTTTTCAATTTTAGTGAGTTTAAGAATGGTCTCCTTTGTGGTTTGAGCTTTTAACGAGTTCTTCCTCATCTCTTCTGGATCTCTTGTGAGTCTATTGGTTCACTTTTGCAGCTGTGGTTGGTGTTGTCGTTTCAGATAGTGTTCTCCCTTTAGATCTGGGATCTCTGTAGTTCATGAGTCCGGTTCTGGGTGGGTCGTTAGCAGTTTTAGTTTGCAATGAGGTACTTCATGTCACCTTGGTTTCGTGTGTTAAGTCTGGCTCGTGGTTGTCTTAACCGAAGTAGTAGTAGTTTCTGTTTTAATCTCTTGTGAAAGTTTAAGTAGCAGATTCGTTTCATATGGTTGTGTCTCAATGGTCGTTTGCCGTTCGTTTATTATTCCGTGAGTCTATCCGGAGTAGTTCATCGGTTAAAGTTTCGTGTTGGTTGAGAGTATTTGTGGGCTTCTATCTAGGAGTAAGTAGGCGTTGAACGCATCGCATCCGTATCTGAAGGTTGTGTGGACCGAGTAAAGTTCCCTCATGTCGGGTTATAAAGTCGTGGGGTCTTTGTTTTGTGGACGTTATCGTTTGGCGGCTGTGAGCAGCATCGGTAAGTCGTGGTACACTGGGTGTAGGTGATGGATATTGTTGCGTGGCGAGGTATGGGCATCAGCGGAAATTCCCGATCATTGGACACTACATGGATTTAAATTTGCTTATTTAACTCGATAAATAGTTAAGTTTTAAGATGACATATTTGTTTGTTGCCATAAGTTGCCCCGAAGTGGGTTCTAGTCGTGCCTTGCGAGTGCGGGTCACCATATGGCAACCCGTGCTTGTAGGGTACTGCGGGTCGTCATATGGCGACCCATGCTTCTCAAGTGCAGGTCGCCATATGGCGATCCGTGCTTGCAGGGTGCGGGTCGCCATATGGTGACCCATGTTTGCAAGGTTGGATTCGTCGTATGGTGACTTACTTCTTGTGGTTTGATCGTTTTTTGAATACTTTCGTGAGCTGAAGCTTTAGAAAAAGCATTTTCCGAGAATTTGAGCCGTTGATTTCGTCGTAACCGATTTTGAGAGATAGAACATGAGAGATCTTAGATTAATTTTTTATGAGATTAGAGATTGGTCATTGACGATTCATGTTTGTGAAAGCATGTAATTCTGATTAGACAGAAACATGTGTACTCTATTTAAAAGATTTATAATAAACAGTCTTGTTTCGAAGAACAAAGCCAGTTCAGAGAGTAAACCACCAAAGAAGTTCATTAAAATATACAGTTTAAAGGACATTTTGTTTATTTTCTTGTTAAGGTATATAGGTTAATAAATTTGATAGTTTTATTGTTAAGATAATATTTTTAGGTATTTTTAGTTCTAATATCTGTGAAAATCATGTTCTAATGGAAATTTATATAACAAAAATATGCATTTAAACATAATTGGTAATGATTTCTTTGTGCTTTTTTTTTGATAATCAATTACCAAAAGAATTTAGAAAGCTATTGAAGTACTTCATTTTAATTTAAAATTGAATATTAATATCAAAACACAGAAGAAAGTTTTTAGTTTTTTGAATTTTTAAAGTATATGTAAAAGGGCATACTTTTAATTAATTTGGAACAATGTATAACATTAGACTGGTTTAAATTAATTAATTTGCAACAAATTCAGTTTTATATGCTATCTTAATCCTTTCTACAAACCTTATAGTGTAACCTTTTAATTTATATATATTTGATCTCTAGAAAGCTCAATAGTTTCATGTGCACTTGCGGATTGATTGTTAGAAATATAATATATATATATATATATTTTTTTTTTTTTGGTATGATGATTGTTATAAATATTTTGGATAAAACTTGATATCCTATCATTTAAACATTTTGCTAAACCTATACGTACGGTCAAATATTATATTGTGGTTGACTACAATTAAATAAGTTTGATCTTCATTTTTGACAAGTTAAGGGTTAGAGAGAAACAAAATTTGACCTGCATTCTGACTCTAGTCAAAAACTATCATATTCATATAATAATTTTTGTTGGAGAGAATAAAGTTTTCCTGATTATACGCACACGATGATTTTAGTTAGAAATAATACATGGTAATAATATATAACGACAGTTTGAGACGAATAATTTTGTTGTTTATAATATTTGAGATTTCCCCTCCATCTCAATAATTCGTCACAAATCATTTGGAGAAAGTGCAATCTATTATAAGTTTGTAACCAGTACAGTAATGAACTTTCAATAATAAATCTTAACAGAAGGAAACCATAATCCCTAGAGAATTGAGACTAAGCTCTGAAAATAAGGAGTTATCAGTGTCAAAGATACTGCTGGAACAAAGCAGAGGGAATATGATTTCGTTTCCAAGTCATATATCACAACATGTGGCCTACCCACTTGATACTCATCGTCAAACAATATCTTCCTTTTATTCAGTACTGCGAGCGGATAAGCTATTGGCCATATTTCTCCGCTTAGCAAGCCATTAGGACAAGAAGATAGATCTAATGAATAAATCTTCTCCCATGTCATGTCTGGACAGTTTAATGTCCATATGTCTTGTGCTGGCCACTTCTTTTCGGATACACACAGACGATTATTCAGATTGCACATAATGATTTTGCTTCCTTCTTCTTCAGTAATGGGAGATTCTGGAATCTCTTGAAATATTTCGGTGTGGCAATCAAAAGATATCACTTTAATTTCGGTATTGCTCTTGAAGATGAGCCAATGAAGTGACCCATTTAGGTATATAGGATGTTGATCACTAAGAACCCGGTAGGGAGAAGATTCCACATACCTCCAAGTATTGATGTTAAAATCAAAAACTTCACAAGTAGTTGCACCGTTTAGGTTTAGTTCAAAGGAATTATACAACCAGACCAACTTGTATGTTTTTGTGCATATGTCTTTGCCAAAGGCTAACAAGTTGAGACCATATTGGTAGTACCCTTGAGAAAGAAGTTTTTGAAGACTTGCCTGAGGGACTTCTCTCATCCATTTTGTGGTTGGATTGAGCACAAATATAGATCCATGGAACTCGTAGATGCACACGAGGCCGTCACAGCTTCTGGAAACATAATCAAAGGAGAGATGGTAACCAAACTCCGGCTGATCAGCATAATCAAAGTTTTGATCACCGATCAAATTGGGAGGGCCGAACACCAGTGTCCTAATCAAGAAGTCTTCGTTGTAAAGAACACCTTCATCATCATCTTGATCATCGATAAGAAGGAAACTTGGCTCTCCTGATTGCCGGCGGATCATGTGTCTCTCCTTGAAACATTGAGATTCAATCGTTCCTTTCCATGTTTTCGATACTACTTTAAATCTGAGTAAAGATTTCACCGGGAGCATCTCAAGAATCTCTTCAACTAGATCTTGGTGTAGTCTCATATTCGATGTTCGAGTAACTTTTTTCTCTCTTGGACTAAAGTTTTTTGTACTTGAGGGAAAAGGAGCCATGCACACTTGGTTATTCAAACCCAAACTGTGTTGTATAAAAATTTAATGCAACATACTGTATATATAATAAAATCATTTTCATTTATTACTTATTTGAATTGACCTGCTTATCCTGTTTTCAATATTTTGTTTCCTTTGAATTAATTTTTCTTTTGCTAGGTGGCTTTCTTTCAAACCATTATGACCCGTCAGTGGAAGTATATGTTGAGTTGATTAAAATTATTACCAAGAAAAGAGATTTTTATTGACTTGGTGTAATAATTTCTAACATAGAACTTAACTTTTGCTAGTCAACAAACATTAAACTTGTCTTATGTTTCTCTCGTTAATGTTTTAACTAATTAATATACTAAGATATATACTTGACTAAGAAATAGTTTTAAATGTTAATACATACCCAAATACCCAAACAATTTTTTTTTCAAACTAGTCTTCAAAGGTCAAAATGACAGAATAAGTTTTATTAAAGAGGTAAATGATAAATATATATATTTTACTTATATATAAAATAAATATTTTTTTAAATAAATCTTTTAATGATTTTCTTTTCAAAAAAATATGGCAATTTTTTTTTTTTGAAATTTTTCTCTTTTAATTTTTTTTTTGTTAAACCATTTGTCTTTTAAAAAAAAGTTTAGGAAGACCTCCCTAAATGAAATCTATATGATATCTTCCTGAATTTGAGTTTAAGAAGACATTTCTGAATAAATTAGAAAGATATTGATAAATATGTATATTGAGAATTATGTATATAATATCTTCATAAAAATTAGTAATTTTTTTTCATAAATATGTATTTAAAGAAGATTTTTAAATGAGTACTTAGGAATTTCATAAATATATATTTATGAATATGTTATTGAATTTGAATTATAGGTATATTTAGTAAAAAATCTTAAATAAGTGTAAAAACTAAAAATACTCGCTAACAAAACCAATATTTAGTAAGATATTCTTAAATAAGCTGTAGATCTATCTCCAAAGCTGACAGTTATGTGATGATTCTCATTTAGAAGGTGAAAAAACAACTTCTTCCACACATATGATTGCTTCAACCGGTGTTGAGATACCAAACGTCAGCTTTGATACTCATTGGCTAGTAAGTCATTAACAAAATCTCTTCCTTCTCTTCTCCTGTTTCTGCAAAATTGGAATTCTCTATTCTTTCTTTGTTTCTTGGCATCTTAGTGTAGCATTCAGAATGGTAATGTCCAAGCTTATGGAATTAAAAACATTATGTTTGAGATTTTTCAAAAGAACCTTGACAGTTGTTGCCTTTAGTAGTTCTCCATTCACCATTGTTTGATCCTCGGCCTCTTCCTCAGTCTTCCACGGCCTCTTCCTCAGTCTGAATCATCACTGCTGCCTTGAGGGCTTCTTCCTTCTGTCACGTTTTACGATCTTTGCTTCATGAATCTGTAAGGAACCTTGTAGCTCTTCAATGGAATATTTCTCTATATCCTTTGATTCTTAATTGAACACACCACATATTTGAATTTGGTGACATAGAGCGAATAATTTTTTCAATGATCCAAGGTCTTCGATCGTTTCTCCAAGTTTACGCATCTGGTTGCTGATTCTTGGAATTTCTTCTTCCTACAATCCCAAATCTCTTTTGACGTATCTTTTCTAAGAATCGTTTTGAGAATTGTTCGATCTATGGCTTGGAACAAGATTTTTTTTGCCTTTAGATCCTTCAGCTTTTGTGCTTCAAACTCTGATATTTGGGCTGCATTAGGGAAGGTGATCCTATTTCATCGTATATGTATCTTCTATGCACATAAGCTCTCTTGTAGTTAATAAAACAAGTTATCAATATGAAATATTAATCAAGCTTATATGTATCTCTAAAATTGGAGAGTTTATTAGATATTTCGGATTGCCGGGAAAATGGACCGTAGCAGAAAAGATGCATTTGAATCATTAAGAAAATAGTTATAAATAAATTAGATAGCTGGTATAATAGATTCCTATCACATGCATGCAAAGAAGTGTTATTAAAAGCTGTAACTACTTCACTTCCAATGTATGCAATGTCTTGTTTTATAGTGAGGGGGGGGGTCTAAGCAAGGTTGGTGAATAGTGAAATATCTGACTTAGCAGAAAAAGATGCATTTGAGTCATTAAGAAAATAGATATAAATAAATTAAATAGCTGGTATAATAGATTCCTATCACATGCAGGCAATGAAGTATTATTAAAAGTTGTAACTACTTCACTTCCAATGTATGCAATGTCTTGTTTTATAATGAAGAGGGGGGGGGGGGTCTAGGCATTTGAGATATGGAAGATTTCAATGTAGCACTATTGGCTAAGCAAAGTTGGTGAATAATGAAATATCCGAACACTTTGGTAACCAGTGTAATTAAAGCTAAGTATTTTAGGAACACATACTTTATGAGTGCTAGAAGCTACCAAACGTGAAGCTATGCTTGGTGTAGCATAATCCTTGCTCAGAATCTTCTTAAGAAGGGCATGGAATTGGTAGTAAAAGATAGTAAACATATAAAAGTCTAGGAGGACAACTGGATTCATACCAAACCAGCTTCCCCTGCATCTGGAGCTGGAGCAAATAGTCACCCCCACCTTAAGGTTCATGATCTATCTAGGTACAAAAGAATGGAATGAGAATCAAGTTAAGAGCTTAATGAGGCAAGAAAATGCAAGATATATATTAAATATCATACCAAGTATACTGAGCAAGCCATACACTCTGATATGGTGCTATACCAAAACAGAATATTACAATGTCAAATCCGGATATCATTTGCAAAGGGAAATCTATAATGAGCAGCTTCAACAACAAGAAGGTAATAATATCCTCTCACATGTTGTTGTTATTGTTGTTGAAGCTGCTCATTATAGATTTGCCTTTGCAAATGATATCCGGATTTGACAGTTAACCACATCGTGGTGGTCTAATGGTTTCCACTAGAGGAGAAGTTGCCATGTTGGTCTAGGCCAGCGAAATTATTAGCTCTACATGTGGCCACGCAGATATAGACCCATTTTTACGACCAATTTGAATACCCGAGAGAGGGTTTATCCATGGGCTGCACCTCCCACCCGGAGATTAGGCTTGTGTCTTTAAAAGATCCGGGTTTAACCCTTTACTTATAAAAAATATCCTTTCACATGACAAAAAGAATTGTTTGTTCAAAAATATGGAAACTTAATTTTCCTCTAGAACTTTAAGTTATTTTTTTTTGTGTAGAGAATATGGAAACTAAAATATATAAACATATATTTAAATAAACATAATTATAAATAAAATTTATTTTCTATAGTTTTTAAATTTAATAAAATATAAAAAGAAAGATAAAATTGATAAACAAAAAGAAATATATCTAATGAAAAGAGATTTATATTTATACTGAAAAATAAAAAGGAATTTAAAATATTAAAATTTGAAAAAATTGGTCAACATGAAAATTTGAATCTTTATTAAAAATATATACTTTTGAAAAATTATTATCACTACGCATGGCGCAAGAAACTTATATCAGTAGTTGATAATTTACGTATTTAACTGGATATTTTATTGTAGAGTGTCTTTGGAATTTGGTCTTTTGGTGCCTTTTGCCTTTCAATCTTTGCAGGATAATCAATATACCCTGCAAACATTGACACTATGAGGGCATCCGCAGTGGTCCAATAAACAAGAGTATCTCAACAAAATAAATTAATATAAAAACAAAAAATTAGAAAAGAGAAACTTAAAAAGAGGAAGAACGCTTTTTTATGAAGAAACTTTTACAAAATTTATCTACCTTTACATCATTAAATTTTAATTCTTTACTAAAATGTTAATATATTTATATTGAGGGACTCATGTAAAGAAACTTAACACTGTTGATGCTCTGATATTCCAAGTTAAAGAGGATAGCATGAATCTCTTTGAGCTTCTTTGTTGGTGGTGGAGAATATGGAAGATGAGAAACAAGATTCTATTTGAGTGTTAACATGAGTTAGTGCTGAGTTGCGGATCAAACCCACTCTGCTTGACCTGCCAACCTGCAGATTGAGTGATTTTTTTATTCAAAATTTTCGACTCACTTGACTTGCAAGAAGAAAATAAAAAAATCTGCACCCGCCGCTTAAATCCGCGGGTAATATTAATATTAATAAAAATATTATATTAAATAACTTTTAAAATAAAATAATTATAAAATATATTTATAATTAAAAATTATTATTTTTTTAATTTTATAAAATATTTTTTTCTTTAATTTTTTCCTTTAATTATTTTTGTGGGTTGGTGGGAACCTATAGTGGAATTTTGAATGATCCATACCTACTTCAAATAAAAAGTACTCGATCCGCACCCATGAATCAATTTTTCAAATCACTCGACCCACACCAATCATGCGGCGGATCAAACGGGACATGACCCGCGAATAATGACTCAAATTCCTAGCCCTAACGGGAGCATATAGTGCATCTTATTCATGGATCAATAAAAGACTATACGCTTTGCCAAGAAACTGTTATACAAGATCACATCACCAGCAAGTGCTCAATAGTGTAAGTAGAATACAAGCAAGTATTCAAGATGGGTTGTCTATAACTGCTACCTATTACTGCATAGTTGATGCATTATAGAAGAGTCATCAGAAGTCAGAGGCATTGGACAATCTTTATTCACCAAAAAGGCATCTAGCATCTCCAAGGCTATTCTTCGATTAGCCCAACCAACATTTCAACAGAAGCAGGCCACACCATTACTCACGGAAGTTCAGCAGATGAAATGATTTGGTTATACAGAAGTAACGTTCATGAGTGACTGCACGCTGCTGTTGGGTGAGTTAAATCAGTATTATATTGAAGAAACCACGAAAAGGATCCGTATAACATAGGCCTCCTCAATGATACATAATATAATCATAGTGTCAAAACGTCATGGTTTTATGTTTTGATATGTTTCTTTAACTTTGCAGGTGGATCAATTAGCAAAACTAGCTAGAGAATATAAAGAACTATATATGTAATAACTTGGATTCTATAATGAAAAAGATATGGGATTTTACTCAAACCCGAAAATTCGAACAGAAACCAGCTCAAAAAATCATTTTGGATCAGGTAGGGGTAATATCGTTTTACCCCATTAAGTGTTGTTGTAGAAGATCCGTGTGTTTTAAACCGACACGCCCCAAGCCTGAAATCCGATGGTTACCCAAAATACCAAAAACTTCTAACCGTCGCGATTATAGCCAATTCGGCTTAGAAAATCGGTTAACAATTAACCGCCCTCGATTATTATTCCGATTAAAAATCAATTTGTAATCCATTTTTGCTGGTTTTAGGCCCCAAAATGATGGGTCTTGACTATATTATAACCCGCTTGAGTGCTGATTCAAGGTAATATCAAGACTTATTTATACTAGCTGTTTCTATTGACCAAGTTTAACATTTTCCGATGTGTGATGTTTGGAATTAATAATTCATTGAAAATATCAACTAAATCTGCAATCAAGAGAATCAAACCCAAGAATCTGAACTCCTATTGAAATACCCGCAAACCACATTAAAGCACTGATAACTATCCTACAAAATAGCTAATATATCAATATTTATATGAAAATTCTAAAAATGTTCAAAATTAAATCTTTGTTTAATTTTGAACCGATAAATTCTAATTACTCTATTGGGTCCAAATATCTAAGATTCGAACATACCCAAACCCGACAAGACTCAAACCAAATCCGAACCAACAAGTTCTAATTACCTTATTGAGTCCAAATATCTAAGATTAGTAAGGACCCATATCCAACAAGACCCGACCCAAAACTGATCATGAACCCGAATGCCCAGTCTAACTCATAACTTGTTACAAAAAAATATTTTAATTTTTGATATTTTATAGGTGGAACTAGTTGTTTGCCACACATGCAGTCATAATTTTATTATGATTATTTATTAATTTATGTCTACTAATTCAAAAATTATCATGATAAATTATTATTTATGTTCTCAAAAAGTTTAAATCAAACATCAAATTTTATATTTATGAAAACATTTTTCGTCAAAATATATATGCTTATTATTGTGTTGAAATTTTAAATACACTCACATATTAGGAAATATTTTGATATAATATTTTTGAATTATAAATTATTTAATATCTTAATTTTTTAACTTTTATAATAAAAATATTATTTTCAGATAACAACAAAATATGTATAATAATTATCTTACTTTTAATATTTTTTATTTTGAAAATTTTATTATATTAATTTATAATCAGTTATCTAATATAATACATAAATTTAATATTATTAATATAAATTTGGTTTTTATTATATAAAAATAAATTATTTATATTTAACAATTCATCAAGGATATCATATATTTAACTGCTCTAACCTTTAACTTGAGAGTTTAGAATCAAAAAATTATTTTACAAATAATAATATAGATGAAAATAAAAATTAAATATTTTCTATATATTTAAACATAATTTCTCTTATATTTTTAATATTTGATATATATATATATTTATATTTTAAAATTAATTAAATTATTGATCTATGAATTGCCCGTGATCGACTCAGAATGCAATGATTAAAGAAGTAAAATCTGATTCAGTGTGAGGAGCAGGTTAATAAATTAATACATTGCCACATTAATGCGCGTATATGCGCGTGGGGAATAAAGTGTGTCTTAGGAACCAAATAATTAGATTGGTCGTGAAAGAGTGAAGCACTCGCAAGAAAGTGGAGCGTGTAGACCCACGCACCCGTCTCCATCGTCGTCACGAACTATATTGTAAGACACACTCGTGGGTCCTTTTCTCGATTCATCTCTCTCTATAGATTTCACCGTCTCTCTGGCCTTTCCTTTCTCCAGTTTCTCTCACAGGAATCAAAACAGATCTCTGCTTCTGCTTCTCAGATTCAGCTTCAGACTTTTTGTTCGTCCCTCTCTCACGTCGTAAAGATAAAAGTAAGTTTTTTCATCATCTTTTACAAAACTTTAGTTGGTGGCTTTCTCTTCTTCTTCCTCCTGACAATTCATTTTTGTTCCATTCCTCTGAATATATCAATAGACATGATACAAAACCCCTTCTTTCTTTTTTTTTATCAAGTGGGTTTGGTAAGATGCGGTTGAATAATTTTCCAGACAATTGATTTGACCATGAATTCGTCAAAATGCTATTTCCTTTTATAGGTTGCATGAAACGTCCATTTTTCTTCGCTGGCTATTTGACTTTAATAATATTAGATATGTGATGTTGATGCCAATTTGATAGATCACACATAATATTCCTTTTTAGGTTTGTGTCTGAAAATCTGAAGAACAAATCACATGGTGATCTGATTTTTGTAAAACAATTATGGAGAAAGATGAAGGAGAAAGCTGGAAAGAAATGGTGAGAAAGATGCTTCCTCCTGGAGCTCCTTTACCGGAAAATCCATCTGAATTTGATTACTCAATAGCCATGGAGTACACAGGTCCTACTCCTGTACACGAGATCCCTACAGTTTCACCTGTTGATCCCATCCCATTGCCTGTCTCTCGTATAGCCGGAGGAGTCACAAGCTCTTCAGGTCAGAGCCCCAGAGGTTCACCTGCTAGCTCTGAGTCTCTGGTCTCTGTCTTGCATAACAACCCTGAATCATCCTCTGGCTCAGCTTCGGTATCACCAGACAGACAAAGTGGCACTCAGGTTCGGAGACCGGTTGTGCAATTCAAACCTGTTGTTGATCATGTTCGGAACGACGCTGCAGAGGAGGAGAACAATGTTGAGACAGCGAGTACGGAGAGACGGAGGAAGAAGAAGAAGAGAGAGTGTTATAGATGCGGAAGAGCAAAATGGGAACATAAAGAGACTTGTATAGTGTGTGATGAAAGGTACTGTGGGAACTGTGTGCTTAGAGCGATGGGTTCGATGCCTGAAGGAAGAAAATGTGTTAGCTGCATCGGTCAAGCTATTGACGAATCAAAACGGTCTAAGTTAGGGAAACATTCGAAAGTGTTGTCGAGGTTGCTTAGTCCTTTGGAAGTTAAACAGATCATGAAGGCGGAGAAGGAGTGTGCAGCTAATCAGCTGAGATCTAAGCAGCTGATAGTGAATGGTTGTCCGTTAAAGCCTGAAGAAATGGATGAGCTGCTTAACTGTCCTTTGCCGCCTGAGAAGTTGAAACCGGGTAGATATTGGTATGACAAAGAGTCTGGTCTATGGGGCAAGGAAGGAGAGAAACCAGACAGAGTCATAAGCTCCAACTTGACCTTTACAGGGAAGCTATGTCCGCACGCGAGCAATGGGAACACGCAAGTTTATATTAACGGTAGAGAGATCACAAAGCTTGAACTAAGGATCCTGAAGGTAACTTCTTTTAAATCATGTCTTGTTGTTTAAAGTGTCACAAAACAAACCTTGTGTTGTATATCCCAGCTAGCAAATGTACAGTGTCCACGTGATACTCATTTTTGGGTATACGATGATGGGCGTTATGAGGAAGAAGGGCAGAATAATATTAGAGGAAACATTTGGGAGAAGGTAAATTATCATGAATCTTCATTAGATCCGCTGTTTTTTTTTTTGTAAGAAACATCATGAGTGTTAAGGTCTTGTCTTAAACAGGCATCTACGAGGTTCATGTGTGCGCTGTTTTCTTTACCTGTACCTCACGGACAACCTCGAGGAATGGTACAACCACCTAGCAGTTATGCTACTACTGTCCCGAATTATCTAGAGCATAAGAAGATTCAGAAGCTTCTACTGCTTGGTATCGAAGGGTCTGGAACCAGCACTATCTTCAAACAGGCAATGTGTTAGTTAATAGATTTCATGTCGGGAAAAAAAGTTAATAGAGAGATTCACTAGCATTTTCTTGTTGATTGAAACAGGCCAAGTTTTTGTATGGAAACAAGTTTTCAGTGGAGGAGCTTCAAGAGATTAAGCTGATGGTACAGAGTAATATGTATAGATATCTCAGTATACTACTCGATGGAAGAGAACGTTTTGAAGAGGAAGCTTTATCGCATATGAGAGGTGTAAACGCCATTGAAGGAGATTCAGGAGGTACTACCATTCTTGCAGTAGAAAATGGGCTTTCATTTGTCAGTTTCTTGATTTTTTTTTTTTGAAATGTTCTTGCAGGAGAAGAAGCAAACGAGGATGGAACTAATGCTACGCCACAGTGTGTATATACCTTGAACCCGAGGTTGAAGCATTTTTCGGATTGGCTTCTAGATATCATAGCAACTGGTGATCTAGACGCGTTCTTCCCAGCTGCAACACGTGAATACGCTCCGTTGGTTGAAGAAGTTTGGAAAGATCCAGCGATACAAGCAACATACAGAAGAAAAGACGAGCTTCATTTCCTTCCTGATGTTTCAGAATACTTCTTGAGCCGGGTACAGACACAGAACTTGGCTCTATATAGTTTTCAAATGTTAAACTTAAGAGTATTTATTTGCAGGCCATGGAAGTGTCGAGCAACGAGTACGAGCCTTCAGAGCGAGATATTGTCTACGCAGAAGGTGTTACACAGGGAAATGGATTAGCATTCATGGAGTTTTGTCTCAACGAACAAAGTCCAATGTCTGAATCTTACCCGGAGAACCACACTGATGTCTTGTCACCTCCACAGACAAAGTACCAGCTGATACGAGTAAACGCAAAGGGGATGAATGATAGCTGCAAATGGGTAGAGATGTTTGAAGACGTACGAGCAGTCATCTTCTGCATCAGCTTAAGCGACTACGATCAGATCAGTATCACACCTGAAGGCAGTGGAATAGTTCATTACCAAAACAAGATGATACAAAGCAAGGAGCTTTTCGAGTCAATGGTTAAGCATCCCTGTTTCAGAGACACGCCTTTTATCTTGATCTTGAACAAGTACGATCTCTTCGAGGAGAAGCTAAGCCGTGTGCCGTTAACCTCTTGTGATTGGTTCAGCGACTTCTGTCCCGTGAGGACTAACAACAATGTGCAGTCACTTGGTTACCAAGCTTACTTTTATGTTGCCATGAAGTTCAAGCTTCTTTATGGGTCTCTCACGGGTCAGAAACTGTTTGTGTGGCAAGCTAGGGCTAGGGACCGAGCCAATGTGGATGAAGGGTTTAAGTATGTGAGAGAGGTTTTGAAATGGGAGGAAGAGAAGGAAGAGAGTTATTTAAATGGTGGAGAAGATTCGTATTATAGTACTGATATGAGTTCTTCGCCGTATGTTAGACCTGAGGAGTGAATGAGGAAACTCTCGAATTCGATTATTTGTTCTTTTTCTTTCTTTTTTTAAGTATGATTATGTGGGAAGAAAAAGTTACGTTGATTTATAGTTTTCTGTCACATTTTTTTATTGTTCGTAGAATTTTTTTATTTGAATGATATAAGGTTTTGTAAATATCATTTGTGGACGATTTAAACCACAATCTATGGTTTTTATAATATTTTAGATTTAATGGACCTAAAACCAGAATAATAATTATTTCTCACTTTTTTCGTCAGCTCTCATACCTTACGGCATTTCCAGTAGTTCTTCATCCTCTCAAATTTTAAGAGAGCTAATACTACATCTTCAAATTTCAAGGTATATTATTTACCTTTTTAAAACAATATTCACTTTTCAATTTAATCTTTTTATTTATATATGTTTAGGAACGGACCCATTTATAGAGATATGGGGTCAGCTGACACCAATAAAATGTTATAAATAAAACTAGACTTTGATCCGCATACACGTGTGTTATTTCATTTACAATATATAACATTTATAATTGTTTATGTTTTGTATATGTTTAAATTTGTTCATTTTTTGTTTTGGAAGACTTTTGTACTTTTATTGTTATTTAAAATATTTAAAAAATAGACGACTTACTTTTTTAAAATGGATCATTTTTCTACCGTATTTGGTACAAAATATTATTAATATGTATGGTTGTCTAAATGACCAAAATAATTGGTTATCTACAATAAAATTAATTATGGTTCAAAAACTTATTTTTTTTTTGCAAATTTAATTCAAATCATTTTTCTACAAGGTAATTTATAAAGACATAGAAATAAGTAAAACATATTTATAATTATTACCAAAATCTCTAATTATATATATAACATAATATAGTGTATCTTAATAACAAAAATATGAATCTATTTTGAAACAAATTATTTTTGCAAAATTTATAATATTTAATTAATAAAGGGCCCAGTTAGAAATCTAACTAATTAGTGTAGAAAAAAACTGTTACGAATAACGTTTGTAAGAAAATCAGAACGATCATCCCAAAGCTATCATCGTATCAGTTAGGGTTCCTTTTTGCTTTTTTCAGAAATGTGGGTCCGGGAAAGACGATCAGTGTACGATTCATCAAGAGGCAATCCATGCTGAAATAGTATCAACAATGGTTTGGAGTTTTTGGTTTATATGTGTGTAATAGTTTTATTGTCTACACTTTGAGATGAATATCATAGAGATATATAATTAAGAAACAGAAACTGAATATGTCGAACAGTAGCTGAAGATCTGTGTCAATTGCAGAGCCCTGTGATGTAATAGCGAAGGTTCCTGAAAATTCACTTCATAAAAACGACGAACAAAATCACGGCAAAAAAGATAAAAATCAGAACTATAAGATAAAGGTTATTGTCTTCTTGTATATGTTTTATTTTTGTTGTGTAAATGTATTTGTATTTTGACCTAATGATTATTTTTAAAAAAAAAATTTACGGGTATATATTTTAAAAGAATATTATTTAGTTAAAAAACATGTAGTCACAATTTTATTTTCAATGTATTTGCAAAACCTATATATTTTTTTTTGTCCAAAAGAAAAACATAACATGTATACATAGAAAGTGGATTATATACAAGTTGCTCCTTCACCAAAATTGTATAAAATTTGACAGTTTTATATTTACCCAACATGATAATTTGGGCCCATACATAAATCATTTTAAAACCCATTGTTTTTAAAAATTCTTAAGCAAATAAAGATTGGAAAAGCCCATTGTCAACAGACTTTACTCCGGAAAAACCAAAGTAACGATTAGTTCACCGATAAGTGCGTCAAACTTATTTTTTTTTTTCCAAATTTCTGTCGGCCAATTCCTCTGTGTCTTCCTCTTATCTCTTCCTCTTCCAAGTCATTGATGGATGAAACAACAGATTCATCACCAAATCGTTATATAAAAACGAACGATCTTATTTTGCATCAACAAGGTTCACTCTATTTTTTAATCGATCGATCATCTTAATAAAGGTTAAACTCTTTACTCTTGTTATTATTTGTTTAAATCTCAAAATACAATCGATTAGGTTTTCTTTTAATGAAATTGTGTTGATTTATTTGTTTTTCTTATAGATCTCTTATTTCAAGAAAAGATCGGACATAACCTTCAAAGGATCATCACATGCAGTTAGGGTTTGTTCCATCATTTCATACTACTCAGGGTTTGTATCATCCTTCACAATCCATCAATATATTGATTCAAAAGGAAGTCATCTCAAGTTAAATCCTTTAACCAATCACTAAAGTTGCTAGACGACATTATGATATACCTTTAAAAAGGTAAAGATTGTTTAGATATTTTGATGTTCTTTCTCAACAGATTATCTTTTAAGATGTTAAAGCAAATTCAAGCTATTCCGGTTGGATATTCGTTATGTATACCTATGTGTCTTACACGGTTTCATATTGTCTTAATTTTCAGGTCAAACTCACGACAAAGTAATATATATTGAATTTATATATAAAGTGACTGGAACTTAAATTTTTTTTGAACATTTATGTTCAGTTGAATAGACACGGGATGTTTTTAGATTGCTCTAATCTGATACAGAACTCGACAAGAAGACATCCCAATCTCTTTGAAGTCTGAAACAAAGTTAATTATTATTGGTACTCTGTTTTTGAGGTTATATACGAATATAAGATACTCTGTTTCTATATGATTATTATGTTTTGTTTTGTTTTTACATTGCTCTCATCTGATACAGATCTCAAGAAGATGACATCTCTAACACTGTGAAGTCTAAAACAAAGTTAAGTTTTGTTAGTACTCTATATTTTAGGCTATATGACACTCTCTGTTTCTATGTTAATTCTTAGGTTTTAGATTGACCTTTTATGTTTCTCTAATCTGATATAGAACTCGACAAGAAGACATCCTAATCACTTTGAAGTCTGTCACAAATAAGTTAAGTGTTATTAGTACTATGTTTTTGATTGTATATACAAATATAAGATACTCGCTGTATCAGATTCTTAGGTTTTGTTTTGTTTTTACATTGCTCTCATCTGCTACAGATCTCAAGAAGAAGATATCTCAATCAATTTGAAGTCTAAAACAAATCTAAGTGTTATTAGTACTAACTTTTTTAAGTTATACGATACTCTCTAGTTCTATATGATTCTTAAGTTTTAGATTGACCTTTTGTTTTGCTCTAATCTGATACAGAACTCGACAAGAAGACATATCTTCAAACTTTGAACTCTGAAACAAAGTTAATTGTTATTAGTACTTTGTTTTTGATGTTATATACGCATATAAGATACTCTTTGTTTCTATATGATTCTTAGGTATCCAATCGCATTTGAGGATCATGATCGTTAACTCTGACTGTGTAGAATTTTGTAGTAGTTTTTGTTTAGGTTGTATGTTAAGCCTCATGAGTCTTGAATATGTTGGCTGCTTTGTGTTTCAGAGTATATATGTTTATCGAATTTATCTCATGTGCTTTAGTTTTCAAAAATATCCTTTGATGCATAACTAACCTATGTGCTATTTTTTGTTCATTTTGATTTCATGATACCATAACCTGCTGGAGAAGCAGAGTATTGCAAGAAGTATATGACTGAAGAAGATCATTACCATACTTCTAAAAGTAAAAAGGTTAGTAATTTCTTATTTCAGTTTTTTAAGTAGTCAGAACAGATTCATGATATAAACAATAAGATATCTAATAATGAGTCTTAAGATTCATGATAGGATTATATGTTTGAATGAAACATTGCCTTATTTTATTGTGGTTTGACTCTTAAAAGAAGAAACTGAACTTGTCTAAAAAATGAACAAATAACATACTAAAAGGTAGAAATCCATCACATTCCTTCTTCTCGAGCAGAACTGCAATAATCAAGAATTATATTTTAGAATTGTACATCCTTCTAAAATTTCAAAAAGAAAAACAGGATATGAAAGGATACATAGAAGTCGGCTAAAATAACATACCTCTGACTCTTACTCTTCATAGGTTGTTGAAAACCTCTTTGAAAACAACATTCACAGTCTTCTTCTGAGGTTTACCATCTTTGTCCACAATCAAAATCTTCAACCCTTTCTTTGATGTGACCCTAGAAATATCCACATATAGCTGTCCATGAGAAACACGGGTCTGGGTAGGAAGATGCCAACTTCAGAGAGAGATTCTCCTTGGCTTTTGTTGATTGTTATAGCAAATGCAACTTCCAAGGGCAATTTCCTTCGACGAATTTTAAAAGGCAGTCTTGTATCAGATGGGGTGATCAACAATCTTGGAATATCTACTCATTTTCCAACCTTCTCTCCAGTGATAATCCTAGCTTGCACCATAAAATACATGAGCTGAGTAATCTGCAATCTTGTTCCATTCATCAACCCTTCTGCTGGATTAATATTTCTCAGAACCATCACAGGGCAGCCAACCTTCAGTCGAAGACTAAGATTCGGCAATCCAGACACCTTAATGCTGTTTAGAAAATCTTGACCAAGTCCTTCGTCAAGAACATATTTTTTATCAGTAGGATCAATACTATCTGCACTCATATAAATCTTTTCCTCACCTAAATAGGTTAAACAAACACGTTTAGTACAATATAAAAAATATCTCAAATGGTATTTAAATTCGGAATGGAATAAACTACCATGTAATTTATCCAACATGTAATCATTGATCACATTGACATCCTCATTAGTTGGACATAGAATATCTCTTTCCTGGAAAAACTTTGCTTCTTTATTTTCTTGTAACGAACTACAATCTCCATACACTGCTCTTCTGATGGCTTCTATAGGATCATTAGAGTCAGAAATAAAAAATTCTGAAGGAATTTCGATCTTGGCTGCACCATCGTTAGGCTCTGCAAGTTTACCATCACCAACCTTTAATATCCACTCTGAAAAATCCTTAAGGTCCTTTGATTCTTCAACTGACAACCCACTAGAAAACAATCTCATTTTTTTGTTAGTTTGATAACTATGAAGTGCTCCCAAAGATACGATGAATTCATTGACGCCAATACAATTTCAGCTCTACCATCCCCGGGAATTAGTGGGAGAACTTGCCTAAAGTCACCTCCAAATACAATGACTTTTGCCCCAAAAGGGTTGTTACTCTGCTTTCCAATAATATCAGATAAACTTCTATCCAAGGCTTCAAAACAATGCTTACTCATCATTGCTGCTTCATCCCATATAATGAATGATGCCTCTTTCACTAAATTAGCTTGATCTGTTTCATGAGACATAGTACACGAAGAAAACTCATCTGGATTTAGTGGTATCCCAAATCTTGAATGAGCCGTCCTACCGCCTTGTAACAATAATGAAGCAATCCCAGATGATGCAACGTAAAGAACAATATCTCCTCGTGATCTAATAGCTGCATATAGTAATTTCCAAAGGAAAGTTTTTCCAGTGCCACCAAATCCATAAACAAAGAACATTCCCCCTTTTCCTTCATTCACAGAAGTTATGATTTCATCATATATTTTCTTTTGTTCATCAGTCATCTTTGATACATCCCTCTCAAGTGTTTCTAGCAGTGTGCCTTGATCATAGCTTCGCTCATCTTGAATCAGGACATTTGAATCACGAATGCGTGTCACTGGTGACTTTGGCATAGAAGTAAACCTTGCTAAATTTGTCCCATTGCGCCTTACAAGCTTCTCAATCTCCAGTAAAGTATACTTCTTTTTATCCTCGTCACTTAACAGTAGTTCTATATTAAAAACACACATTAATTTAAAAACTAGAAACACAAAACAACGTACATATTCTATATTAGCCCTGTTCGGCGTGGAGACGCTGCGACTAGCGGCGGAGGTCAAAATTTAAACACAAAAGTGAAGAAATATTTCCCAGATTTGATCGCAGCGATCATTTGATGTTTATGATAAGACAGACTTTTGATCGCTAAAATTAACAGCGTCTTCATTTTGGATTCGCGGCATCAACTTTTAGATGCAAGCGACTGTTTTCTCTCTCATCACTATATGATTTTGCCATTGCCGGTGTTTTTTTCTTCTCGTCGGATTGCTGCGTCAGCGTCTTTTTAACGAACAAGCTATTGAAAATAATTTAAGTATAATTATAGCATTAACCTGGTCTGTTGAAAAACTTTCTCCTGTTGTGTTCAATATCCTCAGCAAGACACTCCCAAGTTAACTCCCAACCTTCTCTGGCATAGCTAAGCTATCATTCATTAGCATAGTAACAGACATTTGCCTCATTTGATTTGCTGAGCCGTCGTAAGTTCTTCTTATAATATCATCGATGTACTTTTTATCATCATCTAACAACCCCCGAGCAAAACATGCTTCTTTGTAACCAGGATAAATAACCCTTCAAATGTTTTTAAATCATCATAACTGGTAGGACCTTTGACAATGTTCAACAACACACACAAATAATAGGAATTTTCCTTCTTACGTGGAGCATAGTTAATTCTGCCAATGCTAAATCCTCTTTTCCTTCTCTTGAACTTCTTTTGACGCTTGTCATATGTATAAAAATTAGGAATCTGGGCATAAGTTAATGTTCTAGCAAAAGAATCAACTTTATTCAACTCAAACCATGCTAAGAACATGGTATTCTCAATGAGCTTACGATTGATCACTGCTTGCATCTTATATTTCCCCTTGAAAATAACATGTTTCCCAGGCAAGTGGAAAGTAAGCTTCTAAACTGCAGTAGATCGATAATGAATTGAACTTAAAAATTCTCCATGATGCTTCACACACAGAAACATATCTACAAAAATAAACTATATAACATTATTATATATATATATATATATATATATATATATATATATATATATGAAAGAAATAATTTATTTTGTACCTAGACCATTTAAGTTCAAAAAAATACCTGCAATCAAAGAAATCTTTGAATTCATCCTTTGTGGGTTTAACACTTCCTGTCACAGTTCCTTGCACGGGCTCATTGTTAGTTGGTGCCGAATTTACTTCCATGATAGATACCACATTTGAAACCATGTGATCTGGTGGTTCCACAACAACAGTCACACGATCACTTCCTTTTGTAATGAACAAAACTTAGGTTCACCCCCTAGGGTGAATCTTTCAATTCACCTCTCCTTTTATCACCAATCAAAATGCCACGTAAATTATTATATAAAAATTTCATTTAAAAAAAAAACAGTTAAAAAGAAAATAACGCTAATTTTAACGATGCAAAAATCGTCAGCTAAATCCTAAACCCTAAATTTTAAATTCTAAACCCTAAACCTAATTTTTTTAAATTCAAACTCTAAACTCTAAACCTAAATCCAATACCCTAAACCCAAATCCTAAACCCTAAACCCAAACTATATACCCTAAACCCAAAACCTATGCCCTAAACCCAAACTGTAAACCCTAAACCCAAACCATATACCGTAAACCCAATTCCTAAACCCTAAACCCAAACCATATAGGTTTAAAATTTGGGTTTAGGGTTTACGATTTGGGTTTAGGGTTTAGGGTTTAGGTTTTTGGGTATATTGTTTGGGTTTAGGGTATAGTATTTGGGTTTATGGTATAAGGTTTGGGTTTAAGGGTTTAGTGTTTGGGTTTTAGGTTTAAGGTTTAGGATTTGGGTTTAGGGTATACAGTTTGGATTTAGAGTCTAGGATTTGAGTTTATGGTATAAGATTTGGGTTTATGATTTAAGATTTAGGGTTTAGAATTTAAGATTTAGGGTTTACGGTTTAGCTGGCGACGTTAGCGTCGCTAAAATTGAAGTTATTTTTTTAGCCATTTTTAAATAAATTTAATATATTTTATATTATTATCTACGTGGCATTTTGATTGGTGATAAAAGGAGAGATGAATTTAAAGGTTCACCCTAGGGGGTGAACCTAAGTTTTGTTCTTTTGTAATGTACTTGAATAAGTACTTGATAGATCCAGCTTGGTTGCACCACTCGACATTAATATGAGCTCGATATCAAAGATAAAGTATTTTGTTATAAGGAATAACAGATCGATTATCACATTTCACACCATTCTTCTCCACATAACGATCTGAGAGTTCTCTCCGCCGATAAACTGGAAATCCTTCTCTATTAATGATAGTCTTATCAGCAAATGATTTCGGGTACAACTTAGAGCATTTCCCATTCTCCATACACAGACAATTCATATTAGCAGCCCCACATGGTCCATGAATCATCATATCTTTAATGATATCATATAGCTCTGGTTCTTCATTTTTATCAGTCATTTCAGCTGAAATGATTTTGTGAATGTCGTCTGTGTTGGGAAGCTTGAACTTAGGATCCATAAATAATAGAATGTGAGCATGTGGTAGACCACGTTTCTGGAACTCAATCGTGTACATTGCTGAAACATTAACAAATAATGAATTATCAGACTTATCCTATTATAAAATATAGTATAAAAGAATAGGAACTTCACAAGATGTAACTCACATGAGACAGTCTTTCCAAGAAGATTTTTTTTGGTTAAATCATCCATGAGTGAATCAAGTTTCATCCTGAACATTCTACAAATAATGTCCGATCTGTCCTCCGTATTCAAATTTTGACTCTTAAGATATCTCGTGATCTCTGGCCACTTAGGATTGCATGTGAAAGTGATGAAAAGATCTGGAAATCCAAAATGCTTACATATCGCCATTGCATCCAAGTAGTTATTCTTCATATATATAGGACCACCAGTGAATGAAGCAGGTAAAACAAATGATGTTCCTTGGTCGTGCATGTCTTCCTTTCCAGCACTCTCTGACTCTTTGAGGGAGTCATAACTATCATAATGTAAAGTTGACTGATTTAACTTAAGATAGCGTAGGCGGTTAGACTCCATAGTTGTGTAAGCATCCACAACAAGTTGCTGAAACAATCGTCTTGAATGTTGGAGAGTATGAGACTCATTCTTACGCTCTTGCATACGAGATGCAAAAAATTGTCTCATACTGATAATATCTTTCTTAAGTTTCTTTGTAGCTGCAGTAACACGTTTCTTGATCCCAAGTCTGAAACAAATCTTCTCCATAAGTAAACAAAAGAGGATATTGAAGTGCAAGATAAGAAGCATGTATTTCTGAAATCCTTAGCAGCTTTCCAGAATTTTGTTGTAGAATAATATCCCTTTTATCCACATCGAGATTAAAATCTCTAGGAATTAGTGCAGCAACTTCAGATGTTGTAGGTGTGTTATATGTCCTTCCATCAGTCACTCGATCACTAACAATCCTCATATGATAAGCGTTTTCAGGCTGCATCTTAAATTTGTCTTTTGCTGATCTAAATTGCTTAACATAAGGATTGACTTCATCTAGCATTTTCATGAGAAGTTCAATGATTTCCTTCTTGAGATTGTCCTTTTTTTTAGATTGATAAGTCTGCCCAGGTTTGCTGAAAAAAATAAGATTGACATATAGTCAAAAACAGCACGGGTCAAAATGTTAAATAGATGTAGTTAAAAATAATTACCTCAAAGCATTAGTTCTATTTTCGATTTCATTTTCAGTGTCAACAATATACATCTGTCCAAACTTGGCCTTTTTACCATCTCCTGGGGTTAAGCTTCCCATTAAATGATAATTCTCTCCTTGAAGTTGAAACGTATTAGGCCCTATGCCTTTTTGAACAGATCTTTCGCATTTTCCACCAACTGAAGTGAAAGAGAAAACCATGTTATAAGGTCTACTGTTTTTCTGAAAATGTTTGCTCAGAGGATCATTTCCTTCTATTAGTTTCTTCAGTGCTTCTGGTGGTTCCTTTAGTAAGGGCAACTGCATTTGACCTTGTAGGCAACAAAGTGCAAAGGAAGGAGTACTTGTATTCGTACGCTTGTTCACTCGTTCATTATACCACATTATAGCACCACAATATGAACATGTATATGTAGGATCCCCCTCATCTTTGTATTGTGTATATTATAACAGACAGTAATTAGAGTTAGGATTAAAAAAAGCTGAACCAACATATTTAGTTATAACTTCTATAGAGCGTTACCATTGACTTTTGGCAAAGCTTTTTTGGAGTAGGCAATGCTGGTGACGAAAAACGTGCTGCATAATAGCTGCCAGTGATTTAATTCTTTGATTTCTATGATTTGTATCCGGGTCAACAGAAACAACAATTTCATCTGGTTCTAACTCAGAATCCGTACATTCCTGGGAACTACAGTCCCAATTTAGTTCAATATTTTCTTCTACTGTTCCTACAAAAATAGGATATTAGATCAGTATTCAGATGATAACAACTCATCTTCTATAAAAGTAAACATAGGAAGAGAAACATATGAACACATTTACAACCTCCGTAATCTAAATCATAATCTGCTGACATCTCATCATCTTCACTAATATCAGTTAATGATCCATCCATAGTTGCTTCAAATGTCTGGTTAGATGAATTTTCATTTCTATTAACAAATGAAGATGATATATTGGTAATGTCTTGCAAAACAGCCCTCGGCTTTTTCCTTTGTATATTTGCATTTGTATAATTCGCTGACTGTCTGCTTGTAGAACCATGTTTGGCTAGTAAAAAATGTAACAACACGTTAGATTGATGGAAGATTTGAAGAAATATATACATTATTACAGAAAGTTGAAATACATAAATTCCAACTCACAAGCAAATTTTGTGACACAACTTCTCTGGGCTGGAGTGCCATCAGCTTGGGTTGACATCAAATCAAGACCTTTATAACAAGTAAAAGATAGTTAGTATTCAGGAGCTGATGTCTACATATCTGTTAATTTGAACTTACCAAGCACACATTTGCATTTTTTTATTGGTGTACTTGCTTTCAAGATAATCTGATGATCATGTGACCTTGTAATACTGGAAAGATGTCTATGTCCGACATCTACAAATAATCTATGAAAAATAGATTGTATTGGTGCTGATTATTTGATGATTGTTGGAACAGATTGAATATCATTGTGCTCATCTTGTCTGTTATCACTGCTAACTACTTTTGTTTTTTTCGCAGGAGTGTTAGGCGAGTGGCTAGAGGGTCTATGAGGACCATCTCTTTTACTCTTCATCACTGCTGAATAATAAAAGAGAAGGTACAGACAATAAGTAACAAATCTAGGTTAATACTAAATGAATGAAGACTATGCAAAGGTTATACCTGATACTTGAATAAATATCGTTAGAAGTAAAGTTGTATTTTGTCAAATACCATACTCTGTTTTCTCGATCAGAACCTGCTTCATTGCTTGAATGTTCAGAAAATATAAAATAAGTCAATTTTTAATTAGCCAAATATAATAAAAGAATAGACCTCGTTCATTTAGGTTAATTTTAGATGATTTTTTATTTTCAGGTACGATTTTAATCTGATAAGATTTTATTTTAGTCTAAACAAATCTTAAAGCAAATCATAGATTTGGCAACCAGAAAATCTTACAATAATCAATAATATAAATAATTGTTTATATCTTTTATAATAATATAAATAATGGTTTTCTTCTGGTATAATAATATATTAACTCATAGGTTTGGTAACCATGCAATCTTTCAATCAATAATATAAATAACGGTTTACTTAACTATTGTAATATAATTAATATTTATTTTTAATTTTAGTGCCATTAAGCAGAGTATTATGGAATTTACGGAAGCAACTTCCTCCATCCATTCAATGGTATGTATAAATTTTAGAAGATATGCTTGCATTTAAATAATTAATCAGAAATAGTCGTATTTTGAAGTGTTTCATTTTGTTAAGTTGATGGTTAACTAAGATTGGAAATATTTTAACTATGATTAGGATGGTTAGTTTTTTGTTGATCTGTGAATTTACATTTCTAATAATTCATTGTGAACATTGGCCAAAACTATTTTTTCGATAAAACAAAACTTTTATTAATAGATATTAAAATTCAAAAAATGAAACACCAACAAAAAACACCAAAAAACTAAGAATAAAAGCAAAAAAATTATAATTAAATAACAAAAAAAAAATTACTCCAGAACACTGCATCCATACCCACCGAACTTGATAATATAAAACTGTCCCAAACTAATCTGTTTTCAATTTCTCCAACTTGATAATCTTCGTGCACAGTTTCTTTGTCGATCAGGTCATGTCAAGTAGATCACCATCTTTGCGTTTGGAGAAAGGGGTTGAACAACCCTCTGAAGTTGTTTGACTGTTTGGATCCGACTTAGAAACCTAAAATGATAAAAGTTCATACAAATTCCATGTCAAGAAACAATAAATATATACAAACCATAAATTATAAAATTGATATATAAACAATCAACCTCGCCACCAGAGATCATGGAGGATTATGTGCTGACAACATACAAAGGTTCAGATTGTGATTCTGCTTTGAGAAGTTTATCTCCAGACCAGATCTCAGAGACCATAAATATATCAGAGCCGTTGGTCACATTATCATTTGCCAAAACAATTCTAAAACAGAATGATTTTCCAACTAATTCTTTGATTGCCTAGGGCAAAACTTCAGGATCTTCAATCTAGGTTTGTAAATCATAAGAACATAGTTAGTCAAAGAAACTAAGTTTAGCAGAAACAGATTATGTAGAATATGTAATAATGTTAAGCAAGGTTCAGCATTACCTCATCATATGACCCATCCCATAGCTCACCAGCTTTGCAGACGATTATGGCTTGAGCTTCAGTATCCAACAACATTAACTTGCATGTACCTGAGTCATCTTGCACAACAATATGCAATTTGTATCTATACAACATAAACACACATATTAGATTTAGTTAATTTGGTAGGCAAATAATATTCACAAATATATTCACAAATATATTTACAGAAATGCGATGCAATCCATGTGTAAACTTACTTTGGAGACACATTTATGACACTAGAACGGCAACGTTCGCAACGCCATAAAGGTTTATCTATCAATGACAAATTTGCTGAATCACTCCTTGTAATTTTAGTGGCGTGTTTATTACACCTGTCATGGCCAAAATAGAACCCACTCCAATATGTATCTATTGTTTCAATAGAAACAATGATTTTGAAGTGTTCAACCTATACATATAATTAGTTTAAGATTAAAATAGATGACAATATAATGTAATTAGATGGATCAAAACTATATACAAAATATAAAATTTTATACCTTCATAGCCACCAATATTTCAGAGATTGATTTGATATCAACTTCGTTCCAGTCTACTGTTTGAGCCTTGATTGCCTTACTATTTGACTTTTGATCGAAAATGGTAAGAGAAGTTTCATTTTCTGGCACCCTGAGTCAAAAAATATAAATATTTTTCACGCCTAGACATTTTTACATATATATCAAAATTTGGAAACATAGAGATACTTACATGCTTTTGAAAGACATGACTTCAGGCAAATCCGGATTGATCAGAACCAAAGATGCACCAAATGCGTTGGTAATTTGAACTTCTCCTATATTGATGGAAATAAATAGTATTATTAAGAGTATTTAAAATAGGAAACAAAAGATAAATTCAATAATTGAGAGTACCATTTTTTAAATAATTTTTTCATATTACCTTTATAAAATCCGATCTTTGCAAATCTTACAACCAAAATCATATTTGGGTCATTTGCTTCTTGAATATGAGTTTCTATTTGTTCTGCATATTTTCCCCACAAACAGCATGCAATAGTCTCACCCCTGATAAAGTTAGGATGTTAAAAATTACTTAAATAGAAATTGCTGCAGGGTACAAAAAATAAATTACCTGGTGTCTCGTAGTTGAAATTCAACTTTTTTCTTGTCTCTTCCTTTAACTTGAACAGTTTGATCATCTTTAAGACTCTCAACTTGACCGATTACTTCTGCAATTAGTAATGGAGAAATAATATTGGTACATTATATTAAAAAATATCACTGCAATGTAAAATATAAATGGTAAGATAAACGTAACCAATCAGAAAGTGTGATTTAATACTCCCATTCCCAACATCTTCATAACTTGAAAAAGAGAAGAACATATCATCGCAATGGAAATCTGAATCCATAATCTTACTATCGCCTATAATAGACATCTTGAAAGCATGGTTGGTTGGTCTGTATTGACCAGTTGCATTTGAGAGTGAAAAGTTTGTAACCAAACGCCATACTCCCAAAGGCAAGTCACGTTCAACACGAACATGTGATCCTTCTTGCATGAGCAATGAATCTTAGTACCCTAAAAATAACAAAAATAAATGTCACTAATCTTATATATTAAATAAAGTAGTAAAGTATATTACATATAGGAAATTGTAGTCACCGTTTCATCTGCTAAGATCAATTCAAGAGAATGACCACCAAAACTGGTATGTTTCTTCCATGAATGAAGCAACTTAACCTGGATACACCAACCAGTTTTGTATGGTTTGACATTCTTGAGTAAGGTTACGCTTTTGTTTGAAGACATTCTGAAGTGGTTTAGATGTGAAGGCGATTTGAGATTTTTTTTTGATAAAAAATAGTCGATACCTAATATGTATATATATTGGTTACTCGATCTTTAGGATACCTATATTTTAGGTAACTAAATGATAAATATCATTGTTAGGTAATGCGATTTATATGAGGTGATTTGGTTAAGAAGATATACATGGCGATCTAGGCATATGTAAGAAATATAAAATCTTATCTTTTTAAAATATATTACGTGATTTTAGGATAGTTAGGGAAGAGAGATCTTAGGATGATTAACTAATATTTGTATATGTTATATAAATTCAAAAAAATAACATGTTAACAATAAATATTTTTATAAAGTGTTAAATCAATATGACCTTGTTGCAAAATATGGTTATCAATATTTTGAAGCCAAGTCCATAGAAAATGTATTCAAAAAACTACGTAATATGACCTCTTGGCTACGTAATCAAAACTACGGATCAAACTATTTAGAAGCCAAGTCCATAGAAAATGTGTTAAATCAATTGTGTTGTTCATGCATTTTTATTCATTTTGTGATGAATATTTCTAATGAACATGACTTGATTTTTTTATGTTTTGTAATCTCTCCTTTTGATGCCATGGAGATATTGTAAATCAATATGAGATGAAACCTAAGATGTTTCAAATGGTTATCACCATCAAAATTACATGTAGTAGTTAATACGTAAATAGGTTTATCTTTTTGTTTAGTTTCAGTAGTAAAAGAAGATTTGATTATGCAATGCAATGAATCATCTCTGGAGCCGGTTCCAAATAAGGGTTTGATCCGTAAGTAAGATAGTCATAAATGTTTTTTAATATGTTATGTTAGTAAATTAAATGGTTAGTAAATGAAAGGGTTCTTTTATAAAGTTTAATTAAATGGATTTAGTAGACTTCTAAATAGTAGATAAAAATAGTACTTCTCTTTTAATAGAGAAGATTTGTAGGACTTGTTCAATGATTATTTATGATACAGTTGGTCGCTAAAGCCCCATCAATAACCTCACAAACTTGGGTTCGTTTTTGTCCAATTACTCCTTTTTATATATTTTTAAGTATGAAGCCATATATGTTTAATGATTATGTATTTAATATTTAATGTTGTATTTTAGTATTGTAATTAAAATATAACTTAAATATTATAATTAGTATGTGCCTAGCTTTGCATAAGTGTGAGGATGTTGCTTTATTTTTTTGTTCGAAGTGATGCCGTGTTTTTTTTAGTCTTTGATTTCTCAAATTTTTTATTATAATGTGTTTTGAGGTTTTGTAAGTAAGTAATTTTTCTGATAATTATTTTTTGTTGTTGTAGCAGAAGGTATATTTGGTGGTGTTTATTAGATGGTTGTTTGTTTTGAGATAATGGTCATTATTTCAAATTTTGTAATTATTTTTATTTCGTTAGATTTATGTTTGTTGTGTATAAACAGTCATATAAATTATTTTAAAGAAATTGAACTATTGTGATATTTGCAAATTTACATATATATTTTTTTGAGTTTTAACGAACCGAAAATAATGTGTATTGTTGTAGACAAATACTAATATATATGGTTTATAACAATGTTGTGTATGTTAGCCGAATGCATAAAAAACAATACTGAAGAGTTCTTGGTTAACTTGCCGCCTTTGTGTAGCTCCGAATAGTCTCTGATATTTAGCTATTTATGTGTTTAATTATGTTTTTTAGTTGGTGTAATACATATATTACATTCGGCTTTAGGTGTATTGGTGAGAGTTGCTTACCTTTTCGTCTTTGGATTACGGTGAAGTCACTAGTTTTTTTTAACGTCTTCGCCTCCCTCATAAACACCTAAAAAAACAAGAGTAGGAATCGTTATATTGGTGTATGTTTTCTTTAGTTTAAGTTCATCTGATTTGATGTGTCTCTTATTGAGTTTTAGTTCACTTGATTGATCTTTGTATGCTTATTTTAATTTTTGTTTTGAATGGTTAGCAGTTAAAGACATATGTTTGTCTTTTTGTTACTTTAATTGAAACTTTTGACGGTCATATATAAGTTAATCAGTTTTGGTTTCACGATGCACTAAATTTTTTAATCATCTGTTAATTTATCAAAGTAAATATTTACATTAATAATAATTAATTAAAATTTATAAAATAATTGTTTTAATGTTAAATTAAAAAACATAAATAATTTTATATAATTTATTTTATAAAATTAAAAAAATCAAAATTTGATAACATTTATTTAATTATATAAATTAAAACTTATTTTTAAGTTAATGTTCACACAATTTCTACAAAAAGTTACTTTGTCTAGGACTTAATATGCTATTACTTGTTCATCAGGTTGAGAGTTTGAACTAAGGCTGCACAAAATATCCGGACCAGAATAACTGACCCAAAACCGACCCGAAAATAAGGATCTCGAACTCGGTCAGACCCGGGGTAAATAATTGAATGGATCCTAAATTGATATATCCAAAAAACTGGTATCCAACCAAATCCGAACCGAAAACCGAATGAGTATTTGAAGATATATGAAAGTAAATATATATATCTAAATATATTAGTTACAATTATACATATCATTATTTTAATAATTTAAATTAAAATCATAAATTAAATATATTAGTTAATTTTAATAATATATGATATGATTACTTTGGGTATGATTATTCAAAAATGTTTCAGATACATTGGTTATTCGGTTATTTTCAAACCCATATACATCATAACTGAACTCACTCGAATCTGGGAGGACCCGACCCTAACCCGATTCAATTTTTTTTGTAACATCGTCGTAATATTTACGATGAACTACGTTTACGTAAACTAGACGTACAATTACGTCCACTTGGCTAGTCGTAGATTCGTTGTAACTATTCGTCGTTATATTTTCATAAAAATTTGACGTAAAATAATTGTTATGAGGACGTAAACATTACGACTAATTTACATCGTTATTTAATTTTCTTGAAAAAAAATATTCAGAAATTAAAAAAATCATTACATTAATTTTTAAAAAAATTATTTAATATTGATTTTTTTTTTAAATCTAATATATTAAAAATATTCCAATATCCAAAATAAAATACATACAAACCCAAAATGAAAATTAACCTAATTAAGGTTAAGGTCATTCCGGAGCTGGGAACTACGGACGTCGGCTTCTCTCTCTAAATCCGCTTGCTCTTCTGGAGTGGGGCCGCGGTTAATGCGTGGACGTACATTCCGCCACTCCTTTGCAAGCACCAGGTTCGATTCCGCCATGAAATCGAACACACTTGCAAAAAGCCGATGGTCCGCCTGGAGGTCCGTGATGACTTCGTTCGCAGCCGTCAAATCTGCCAGGAGCTGAACATGTTCCTCCTGCCTTGTAGCACTGTAAGCCGCTGTTTCCCTACAAATATCGTTCACCGAACCGAGTCCAACCATCCGTCCCGTTTTCTTTGGGACAATCTGTAATTAATTAATTATGAATTTGATTATTAGTAAATATATCCATTAATTAAAATATATATATAAAAATGTAGTTAAACATATTAATTTACCTGTTCAAAAATTTTATTCTGCTTGACGGTTGACAATCAGACCGGTTCGGCATCCAGATTTTCTTGAGACAACTGGGTTTGGACCTCTTGAATCTAAGCTTCCACTTTGTTGTGGATTCTTTCTGCCTGAGCATCCACAAATGTGCCATCTTTATGGTTTGTTCCTAAGTCTTTTCCTACCAGCAGCAGACATATTGATCAATCTGTTTAAAAAGAACAAATTTAAATTCATATTTGAAACAATTTAAATATGTTAATAAATAGACTAATCTAATATCATTTCTAAACTAACCACCTAAACTAAACTAACTCCAAACCTAATCTAATTTCCTAAATTAATCACCTAAACTAAACAAAAAAATCGTACCTAGAGAGAAGGCAGATCGATGCCAGAGAGAGAGAGAGAGAGACTAGACAACAACTGATTACTAGCAATGGGGTTCGACTATATATACGATTTATAGATTAATCGTAACGTTGACGTAACATTGCGACTAGATAGGGACGACGCTTATTTTTTGGTTACGACGATTTAGGGATGACCCACGTTTTTGGATTCGCCGTAATGTAGAAGTTTGCTTGAATTGTTTCAAGAAACAGACAGAAGTGCACGGTCCCAAAGCAGTTCTTGTCAAATCTGTGTAGCGTTTCCTCAATGTCTCGAGCTTGATCCTCGAGAAGCTGAGAAAAAACAACACGGAGGTGATAAGAACTGTTCTAGTGACCGTGCACTCCCATCAGTTTCTTCGGAGGAATATAACCTGACCCATGTGATAAATATCTCTACGAGGTATATATCCATTATTTTCTTGTGCCTTTTATAATGATAGAGTAGTGCATATTTTATAGGAAATTTTCGAAACTGCTAATTTAGTATTCATCGTAACGTAGAAGTAATGTTACGATGACTTAGGGAAATAAATGGAAAAGTATTGTGTAGGTCCTCCATGGGGAGGTCTATCACCTTATTCAGCATTTATCTCCTTTAGACCATCTCCAACCTAAATCTATTTTATCTTCTATATTTTCTTCAAATATAAAAATACTCTATTAAAGAAATGAATTTTGGATGCCTCTATAATAAGCTTCTTCTATTATCGAGGAAAATATAGAAGAACACTACTTTTTACTCCAAAAGTAATATTCCTCTATATTTTCCTTTATAATAGAAGGATTCTGTAATAGAGACATACATTGGAGCAAATACGTCTCTATAATAGAGTTTCTCTATTTTAGAAGAAAATATAAAAGATCAAATAAATTTGGGTTGGAGATTCTCTTAGGGTCTTGGTCGAAGGTCATTTGTTGTATTACGGGCATTCAAAAACATAATTTAGATAGATGCCCTACTCGGAATCGAATTAGTTGGGGTTTGACTATTGATTCGCTAAGTCTACTCTGAAATTCAGAAAATGAATTGATCTAAATTTCATATTTTTGTTGCAGTTATTCCTCTGATCTTCGGAGAACAATCTGCTTACGATGTGGGTGCCTTCTTCCTTCAACTACTAGGGAATGCGACAGTATGGTTTTTGGCGTCTATTGAAGGTCCAATAGTAAACTTTTTTTTGTTTTTTATATAATTTAGAGAAATTCCCTTAGATAGCCCTTTTTAGTTTGTTTGTCACAAAAATAGTTTTAAAAAAAAAAATGACCAAAATGTTTTTTTTGAAGCTAAAAAATCCATTTATATGCATTTATACCCCTAGGGTTAACTAATTTGGACTTTAGGGTTTAGAGTTAAGGGGTGGGTTTGGGGTTAGGGTTTCAAATTTCAAAAACAAAATAAAAAAACAAAAAAAAACAAAATTTAAGAAAAAAGTCTATTTTGGTCATTTTATTTTTTAATGCTATTTTTGTGACAAAAACTTAAAAAGGGCTATTTAAGAGAATTGCCCTATAATTTATGGAGTTTAAGTTAATTTTAAATGAAGAGCAACATATATGAAAAGAACACTTTTATGAAAAGATATGTAAATATGATTAGAATTTCAATGGAGTAATTAAACTTTAGTTAGTTTTACTATTGTATGGTAAACTTTTCAAATGTGCGTTATATAGTAGAAACGTACCCGAATTTGACCAGCCTTTTCCCCCAAAATAATTAGATTTATTTCCTTGTTAGCTAAATGGACTGTAGCTATATATATTTTTGATATTTTACAAGACTCAGTCATGTTCATTGAAAGCCTTACCAACAAAGCAAGTCATAGAGAGATAATTTTTCTTTTCTTTTGAGGTATATTTTACATATAGGACACTTCTTCTTCATCATTCTCTTAACACCTTTAAATTTTTATTTTTATGATAATATCTATGTAGAATAAGGAAAGCATATCTTGAGAAGATGTCTTCATCGTACAATATGTCATTCCCCCTCCTCGCCACCGGAACAAACAAATTTAACCAAAAAGGGACAGAGATGAAGATGATCCAACAACCCAACACCGTTGTTTCACCATCACCACCCAAAAAAAGAAGAAACCAACCTGGAAACCCAAGTGAGTGCCTGTTATTTATGTTTGTTGCTATACACAAACATAATATGTGTATTTTCAAATTCCAAAGAGGAATCAATTAGCATCAGTGAAGAATTTTCCTTATAAGAAGAAATAAAAAGGATAAAAACTCTATATTTAGTTCATTTTTATATGTTATCATTCTCAATCATTAAAAGTTAAATCAAAGTGTTGTTAATGTACTGGTAGTTAGAGCAGGGAAATTTAAACATAACCCGCATGGTATGTCCTGTTTGATCTGCTGCAGAGCGGATGAAGATCCACATATTTGAAATATTTGAATTGCGAATGCATGTTAAGTTTATTTTACCCGAGACCAATGCGTATAGGTCGAATTTAACTTTGAATATCTTATAATCTGTAAAAATTATTTTTAAAAAAATTCTTATAAATATAAATTTACAAATATGTATATAATTTTAGTATAAATAAAATATTAATTTTATCGGTATTAATACTACACGCGGTGTAATAATTTTCCCTTGCGGTTCAAACTGGTCATTTTGAATTGAAAAATACTCAACCTGAGGCGAAATGGGTCGATGGAGTTTTTATGCTTATGGGAGATTATTGATTTAAAGCCAAAACTTCCATTAATAATTAACAAAACTATGAAAAACTAAGATTCTCAGAATTCTATATGATTTGATTAAATATTTTATATATTATTTAAGAAACTTTACAACTTTTGAGCTATGACACGTGTCATTACGAGAATGAATTTCAAAATCTTTTTAAAATAATTTGGTCCATCTAAACATATAGTATACTTTCATTAAACTAATTATAGAATAAATTATTAATCTATAAAAAATATTATTCCTTCTTTCATTAAATAAAAGATATGTAGTTACCTAATTTGACCAAAATATATATGACAATTAATGATCTGTACATCCTCTATTATATTTATTTCATTCTAAATTTTTAAAATAAATGAAAATATACATTATTAATATAACAGAAATTTAGATTTTTTGTATATGTTATATTTTAAATTTAAAAATGACTAAAATTAACAAAACTGTTAAAAGTTCCACTTTAAAAATTTTGTGATCAATTGTTTAGTTTTTTTTATAACAAGATACAAATGTTAATAAGACTATATGAGTATGAAGTCTTATTTCATAGATATTTAGATTATATATATATCTATATATATATAAATTAAGCTATATACCATATAAAATGCATAAATATTAAATTTCAAAAATTGCATTAAACAAGTATTGAGAATTTAATATTTTATTTTCAAAATTTTCATTGGATTGGTAAAATGATTTTAAATTACTAAAAATATTAAAATTTTCATATCAATTTTTTTATCAATGATTTAATTTTTTTTTTATAAATATGCAACTGATAATAAAAACATATGAATAACAAATTTTATTTAATAAATAGTCAGATTAAGATATATTATATATCTATGTTAATATCATTTAAATTTAATTATATATCGTATAACATAGATAAAATTATTATTGGGATTTATGTACGATAAAATTATAAGTAAATAAAATTGATTATTTTAATTTATATGTTCGTAGCAATTTAATTATATATGTAGTAGTAACTGACTTCTTAGTTACTTAATATATATTTTATTTTATAATATGTAAAAGAATGTGAATAAATAATAGTACGTACGTAAAAATATTTGTATAAACAACACTCACATAGGTTTTACTCTTACATTCGTCTATTCAATTAACTTGTATAAAATTGTCTCTTGACTAATGGTATTTGTTCTCGTGATCAACATCTTACATTAAATTGAACAGATCCAGATGCTGAAGTGATAGCGTTATCTCCAAAGATGATCATGGCGAAGAACAGATTCCTATGTGAAGTGTGCAACAAAGGATTTAACCGGGAACAGAATCTAGAGCTTCACAGGAGAGTACACAACCTTTCATGGAAGCTAAAAAAAAAGTCGGAAAAAGAAGTGAGGAGGAAGGTATACATTTGTCCGGAGCCCAC